>VZTG01002809.1:361313-403252 GCA_013397845.1 Melanocharis versteri | reverse complement strand
CCTGCTGGCGGCCCCTGAGGGAGAGCGGGGCCGGGGCGCCAGCGCTCCCCGCCGGGCCTGCGCTGGCCGCGGCCGTTTCCGCCGTGCCTTGGGTGGCACCGCGCCGCCCGGCGGCGAGGGGGGGGCGGCGGTGGTTGTGGTGGCGATGGTGGTGTGTCCGGCCCAGGGCTGAAGGAAGGTTGTCAGGTGCTGCTTGAAATTACGAATTTCAGAAAATTCATCAGTATTCCTAAAGCGGTGAATTTGATCTTTTTTTTTTTTTCCATGTTCGTGTAAATCACGCTTTTAGGTTTCACGGATCATGTTGCCTTGGGAAGCGAAGAGTGGAATCCATGGGATGCAGACGAGAAAAACGAGCTGGTTGCTTCTCAGCAGAGATATGAAGCTAATCTTAAAATGATAAAATATGCGAGGTCTCACCTAGAACAGACCAGTCTTAGAGTACAGATCTGGGGCAAAGCAGCAATTGGTAAGCAGGTGTAGTCAATGTCTATTGGTTATTTAACCTTTCTGGTATAGCTATTTTCCTGTTGACTAAAATTTATGTGTATGATTCAATAGTACGTATATCTGTACATGAAGAGTGTTAAGAAAATGGTAGCTGTTACTCAAATTTATAGTAATATAAGAGTAGTTGAACTCCAGCTTCTTCGTATCAGTTCCTTTCAAGGCTGTTTTTTGGCATATGTCAAGGAAAATGTCTCAAATGGCAAAGAAACACAGTTACTTTTTAAATCCAGCCTAGTTGACAGTATGACAGGAGGAGAGGCCTCTTACTTGCCTAACCAGATTATTTATTTTTGTCACATTTACACTTCGTGAAATAAAGCATCACACAGTGAGAAATAAAGCATCTTCTGTATTGCAGTGTACTGTAGTACTGCTGCCACTGATGAACTTGGAAATTCTTCTGTTGTGAAAGATACTGAGTTTCCTTTCTACACAAACTGGGAGCCAAGGTCTTCTTGAGCTCTTTAACTACTGCTGAAGACGTATCACTGTTCTTACTTCAGCTTTTTTATAAATGCCGGGCTTACAGTCGAATTTTCATGTAACATTATTCACTTCATAGGTATATTACCTGGTATATTACCATCACAAAAAATTGGTGCATTTCACAAAAGCTTAAGAGAAGTATGCTTGTCCTTAAAATGCTGGTTAATATTTGCTCATTTTTAGTGGTATGTGTGCTGGAAAGAGTTGCTAATGGGAGCAGTAATGTGGTATATCTTCATCTGCTGATATTTTGTCAGCCAGAGAATCTTTTTAAATGCCAGTGTGGGAAAAATTCATCTTAATTAATTACAAGTCATATTATGCAAGAAGCTCTGACATTTCTTTCTGAAGTTCTTACGTTGTGATGCTTTTTCATTTTCCAGAAATAATTTTTTTAGGAGTGTAGAGTAGGCAAGATCTGTACATTCAAATTCTCCGTCATGTCTTCATTTTTGTAGGTCTTTACCTTTGGCAACATATTTTTGGAGGGCACCTTGAGCCAGCTGATGTGACTGCACAGTGGAGAGAAGGAAGCCAAAAAGCAGGAAAAACGTACTTCAGGTGTTGTTCATGATGTTGATTTCAATTGTGTAAACTTTAACAAATAATGCATTGGAAAGTTAAACTAATTGATGCACTGTTCAGGCGTTATTTTGCCTATCTCAAAGTTGTGGTTATTTTAATACAGTTGCAAAATCTTTAATTTTGTCATGTTTTGATAACTATGGAATATTCACACAGCTTCTCATTCAAAATTATCATTTATACACGGAAACACATATGTGATAAAACTAACCAATTCTAATCCAAACATGTCACTGTTGAAAAATAGAAAACTAGGGAGCAATTTCATCTGGTTTATGACGGTTTGTGTTATTAAAAAAGTGTATGGAAAGACTCACTAATGCTGAAAGAGCAGCCAAGAGACCTTAGTGGCAGGGTCAGGATACAACTCCGAGAAAAGTGTTAAGAGCTGGGGCTTGAGGGCTCATAGTTGAAAAAATTAAGCATGCATGTGTGAGGAAGGAAGATGTCTCCTGCTGTTTGGTTTCTCCTGTATTCAGGGAAAAGAGACTTGGCTCATTCATTCATAAATAGGAATGTGTCAAAATCATAATTCGTTTTTGTTTATAACAAAGGCTATGTGTGAGACCTAGCTTCTGGTTAGCTACTAGATTTGGAAACCCAAATTTTATATGGAATGGAAGGCTATGCTTAAAGTACTGTTTGCTTTAACAGTGGTGTTTGATCTGTGATCATGTATCTTTTAAGACTGTTGTCAAATGCTTTATATTATTCAGTGGATGATACAGAGCTTTTCTCTGAGTCCCTATTTAATACCATTTTAATACTTTCTGTGAAGATACAGTGAAAGCTGAAGGATTTTTGTCTATTTGGCCAGTTAGGCAGTCAGCAGAAGGTCTCCTGCAACATTTAGTCATTTGCGCCAGGACCCGCTTGTTGAAAAAGTTTTCTTTTAATTCATAAATTACACACTTAAGTGAGTTTAGCTTCTGAAACATGTTGCTTCAGAAGGCTGTTTTTTCCTTGCACAATAAGATGTGGTTCTAGTTGAAATTTGAAGGTAGTGCTTGAAGTATACATGTGATTGTGAATTGAAAGGAAGTTTTAAGTGATCACAAAACTTTTTTTAATCTTTTTGAATTGTTTATCAAAGTATCCAACAGTGAACATGGTACAGGCCATAAAATCTTTTCAGAAGAAATAGATGAATTTATATACTCTTTAAGAAAAAAGGCTATATTGCTTGTCTGCAAATAAAAGATGATCCTACAAGTTTAGAAAATCAACTATGAATGATGCTACTGCATCTTGGTAGTCTCCTTGACAGAGCAATAGAGCTTTCCATTCACAAATGTAGAGAAAGGATACAGTGCTTTCTTTGAATATGGACCAGTGCTTGCAGTGCAGTCTTAGTGGCAAAAGACTTTGTTGTTTCCAGAGTTAAAATCTTAGAAGCTGTAGAAATCCATGATACTCTGCCAGATAGGGTATCTTCCTGGTATTGACATGAGAATTTCTTTCAAGCTCTTTCTTTTCACATTTGTGACATGAAAATAATTTGCTGTACTTAATGAGTCTGTCACTTGACTGATTATGGTTATTTTGTTTCTAGTGTGCCTGTTTCAGATGATTAATAACCTCACGTATTTCCTTAGGGTATGCATCTCTCAAAGAAAGACTTCTATACTTGTATTTAAATATCTTCTTGTTATGTCTAAATGTGCCAGAGATAATCGAGTCCTTATTTTAATTTTAACTGGCCTGCTAGATCCTATAAAAATACAAAGCTTAAGTTTAGTACCAACATAACAAAGATTAACTTTTGACAGGCTAGTAGAAACTTGTTGTGCAAAGTATAGAAAATATGCAGTGTAACTGTTATTTTAACAACTAGGCTTCTGAAATGAAACAGATACTTTTTACTCTATTTGGAAATACTAGTTTATGTTGTGAAGAAGAATTATGTGAATTTGGCTTTTCACTGGTTATAAGATTTTCGAGAATTGTTTACTTTACTGCCTGGTTGAGGTAAATTATCTCCATTTGATTACTAGATGAGGCTAGAGGGAGCTAGCTGAGGTGACATATTGGGAGAATATTTGCTGCTCTGCAGTTTTCTGTGGTAAGTCTAATGATTGTTAAAAAATAGACCTCTGGTGAATGTTTTTAAAGAATACCAAATCTAAAGACACAAAAATGCCAAAATATCACTTGAACACAGCTGCATGAATAAGCCAATTTTGTATATTTGTGGTGGAGAATACACGCGTCAAATACAGATTTTGATGGGTTCATGTTTTCACCAAAGAAGTTGCCTAAAAAATACAGAAAGTATCAGCTTCTCCATAAAATGCAGTGATGTTTATTTAAAAACAGGAGTGGAGAAGGAACTTCATAGCTGTGGATGTTAGTAACATCTTGGCACATAATGATACCAGATTTAGTATAGTCTTCAGGTTTTTGGGAGGGCCTCTCTCTTGTTCTAATACACCATTCATTGATTATTACTGGAATTAAGAAAACGTTTAACCTTTAGTGAACATCAAGGTGCACTCTTTTTTGAAAGGTGGTTGATTTACACACATTTTGAGGTTTGAGTATGGTACTAGTTCTGATTTACTGACAAAATACCTTATTTAAGTCAATCTCCTTTTTCCTGAATAAAAATGAAAGCAGCTTTACTCCTGTGCTGAGCAGTAGATTCTAACAACAGAAGTGGTTACAGTTGCACAGTAATTTTGCAGTATATTGCATTTACTTTATTGAAGAAAAAATGATCTCTGGAGTACATACTGTGTAGTAAGACTAGCTAGAGGATTGAGGTCAATAACTTGTCTTGTGAAGTCTTACTTTGTTTAGTGTTGTGTTTTGGTTTTCTCAGCTTCCTCACTGGCCCCTCTGTAGTTCCCGGGTACTTCTCGGTGGAAGCGGAGCACGTGGTGCTGGTGCTGAACGGGAGGGAGCCGGCGAAGGTCGCCTACGCCACGCAGTGGCTGCACTACGCTCAAACACTGATGGAGACCCGCAAAATCCAGCACGTGGCGGTGGTGCTGCTTGGGAATGAGCAGTGCAACAACGCGTGGGTTCAGCCGTACCTGAAGCGAAACGGGGGATTTGTAAATCTGCTCTTTGTTACGTACGACTATGCATTCGTAAATGAAGAAGATATTTTCCAGTGGCCTTTAGGAGTAGCTACGTAAGTGCTAGAGACAGAAGTTGCAATTGATTAATTAATTGTTATGCATGAGGTATGGAAAATATGACTGAGTGTCACTGCTGATGCCCAAAACAATTGTAGTAAGTAAATTGCAGAACATGATCCTATCAGTAATTTTCTAACTCAGGCATTGGAGTCTTTGAAAGTTGCATTTAACAATAAAAATGATAACAGGAAAAGTGTACTAGCATTTAGGAAGCTTTAAGAAAATGAACCTGTGTCTTCTGAGGTTTTCTATATATTCTTTCTTCAGCAGATTTGCTCTTGAAATTTATCATAACTGCTGATGTAATACTTACCAGTGACGTGGAGATTTAAAAGATACATATGTAATAAAGTTGCAGGTACTATTTGTTCAGGAAAGGAAAGAGTACTTTTTTTAACCTCCATTGTGGCTCAAAAGACTTCCCATTTGGAGTTGTTATACTCCAGTATCACAGTAGTGTAAGCTGGCTTAACTTCTTGTTTAAAAAAAACATTTTTGTTACACTTAAGTGCTCAAACTATTTGTGTGGAGTAAATAAAGATTTGGTTCAGCTAGATGCATTTTTACTTCTTATTAACAGAGCTGATAGTGGTTTAGCTACTTACCAGGGTAATAGAAGCTGAAAGGAATACAGGATTGTTTTCATACCTTGCGTTGAATTTAAATTCAATATCCTGTATTGATCCAGTTTGCTCAACAAGCTGGAAAACTGTACAGTTTCTTTTTATATACAGCTTGAACTTTTTCACAGTGTCTCTGAAATACACTAAATTTGGATTATTGATGGTGTCAAAGAATTGATGGCATTGGAAGTTCCTAAGTGGAAAGAAGCTGAGTTTTGAGATGCAGAGATTAAGGTGACAGTTAAGAGAAAGCAACAACACTTAAAATAAACTAGGGTGCAAAACTGGGTGGCGAAAGATAAATTTGGTATCCAAATGAGGGTTTCCAGCCCTTGCATACAAACGCTGGGAAAAACAGGGTTAAAGGCATGAAAATTTGCTGGATTTTCCAAGTAAAGAGAGAAAATGAAAATGTGGAACGATGCAAAAATATTTGTCATGAAGGGACAAATGGTTATTAGAAACTAAGTGAATTAACAACATTCATAATGCAGGAGAAGAATGAGCAAAGGACTGCTCCATCAAATAATGTACAACAAGCTATTTAGTAGCAAAAAGATTAGATTCTTGAAGTTCACTCAGATCAAAGTGAGATTTTGCTTTGAGAGGTTACCAGTGGTATTTTCAGTTGACAAACATATCCAGAGATCAAGGTAGGTGAGACTTAAGTGCCATAGTTACCGTTAACGTGGCCATTTCAGTCAAAACTTGTGGTTGCATCAAGAACAGCTTCTTTGGAAAAGCATGTTAGTCAAGGACATTCTGTAATATGCACATATGATATTTCTGATGTTGAAAAAAGATGTAAGTATTCTGGAAACTTTGTGAAGGGAGTGGTAGGGGCGAAGGGAATAAAGATACCTTTAGGAGAGGACTTGAATTGGTTTACTTGTGGGTCTGTCTGTATAGATGTGGATTGGCAACAAGTAGGTGGTTTTAAGTCTTAAAATATGATGCAGTGGAAATTAAATGCTGCAAAATGTTTTCCTTTGATATAGTTGTCTAACTTATACATTGTTCTTACAGCTACAGAAGTTTTCCAGTTGTAGAACCCAGCTGGTCAATGCTACATGATCCAAGATCATATCTATGTAATTTCTTAGGAACAGTTTATAAGAATTCTTCTAGAGAAACCCTCATGGAAATTCTGAAACAGGATGGGCTTGACAAACTTTGCTGGATTGCAGCCAGAGAACAGTAAGACTTTAATTTACTTATGGAAATATTCAGACTTTTTTGCCTGGTTCGTTATTACCAATCTTTTCTTGAGTGTTAAAAGGCAGTACAAATAAAGGTAATCAGTCATTAAGTCAGGGAGTATTGCAGAGACTCTTTATTTAGGTCATCGTAACATAACAGCCTTTCTGTTATATTTTACATAAAGCATATTTTTAAATCTAGTATAGAAAAGTCTCCTATTTATATAACCATCAAAGACCATCAGTTTTTTTCTTGTAAATATTTGATTATGAGAAGAAACACTTGTCTTGTATTTTGTGGAGTTTAATGTCTTTAGAAGAAGAAAGAAGACTGCCATATTTTGTTGTGTTCCACATGAGAATGGATTTAATCTGTACAGCAGAGTTGTTTTTGACTAACAAGAGTAGAGTTATGATTGTATTTCTTAACTTTGAAAAGCAACACCTATCAAATGTTGGATAGGAGCACAGTGGTGCTTAGGTAGACCTCAGCTGCCCTGATGAAGAGTCTCAGGAGATGGATTGTGTCTGTGATATAAACTCTCATCTCCCAGACGTACTGAGGCAGTTCAAGTAGATGAATTCAGGTTAAACGAGTTGCTTTGCATCCTAGCTCTTGAAGAGCAAACCTCTTTTGAGGCCAAAAAGAGTCATTAAAAAGTCCATTGAGTGTCTCCCTTTCTGTCTGTTTCTAAACTGTGCTGTGAAGTAAATTGACATATGCATCATCCAAGTCATGCAGAAAATTTGAAGTGGCATTTCAGTTTGTTTCTTACACTTCTCAGTATTAATAATTTCCAAAAAGGGCCACATATTACAATCTGTTTTTAACAGTGACATTTTCAATAAATTTTTAGAAGACTTTAAAGAGCAGTTAAGACTAAAAGTAAAAGCCAGTTGACTCTGTGTGTAATACAAAATCTTTACACTGATAGCATTTTCAGTTTTATAAATAACAGAAATTAAAGCATACTCTATTTTTTCATTGTAGTGCCTGTGGGGAAAATATTAATTTTAACCCCTTTTACTTTCCTAGGTGGCAGCCTCAAGAAACAAATGAAAGTTTCAAAAACTACCAAGATGCCTTGCTGCAGAGTGATTTGACATTGTGCCCAGTGGGAATAAATACAGAATGTTACAGAATTTATGAAGCTTGTTCATATGGATCTCTACCCGTTATAGAAGATGTAATGACACCGGGTGATTGTGGAAATTCATCAATGTACCACAGTGCTCCATTGCAATTATTAAAAACCATGGGAGCTCCATTTATCTTTATTAAAAACTGGAAAGAGCTTCCTGCTATTCTAGAGAAAGAAAAAAAACTGAGCTTACAAGAAAAGATTGAAAGGAGAAAAAAGCTTTTAGAATGGTATCAAAACTTCAAAGCATGGATGAGACAGAAATTCATTAATACTTTGGAAAATTCATTTATGCCCAGTGATAAAGGATAAATTGTCCCTTTTGAAAATCTAGAATAGATGACAGCTTAATTTCCATTAACCTGAGGCAGCTTTTACTTAAAAGTAACCTCACAGGACAGATGCATTCCTTTTAAAGTCAATGGAATTGCTCTAAGCTTGGCCAAGAGCTACATTTGGCCCTCCATCCTTAATGATTTTCATAGAGGCTGTTGATGTAATAGGATGGTACAAGGATGACAACAATTTTGTTACTGTTTTCACAATTTCTATGTTGCTGTGTGACCTGATAAAATTTTGTAAGGATAATATCTTTGAGCATGTGAATTTGGTAAAATCCAACATAAGAACATCAGTTGTGTTTGAAGAAAAGAGAATGGAGGCTGTATGGTACAGGGTAATTCATTAAGTGTACAAAAGAAGAAAAGTACTATGACAAAATTGCCAGGTTTAGCATATTCTGGTGCTTCTTTTGAAAATGTGAACTGTTTACTTGATTGACATTTCGTTTCCAAGAAAGTGACCATAAAGCTAAAGACTGTGGAATAAAAAAGTATATTTCAAGGTAAAAATAGAGAACTCTTTGTTGAAAATACTTGATAGCAATATATTTCATCTTTAACTTCAGATATCAAAATTACTTTCATTTCTTTTTGGTCTCGGGCCATACCTTTCTGCATTTCTGCTCTTTCATTATCTGCAGTTACAGCTGCACATTCTGAACACTGGGCCTTAGACGTGAGCCTGCTTGTAGCTTATCTGATTCCTCAAAATCTGCTGAAACTCTTCAATGCCAAAAGATGGCAGAAGTGTAATACTGCATGTTTATGGTACTATGCATGCCACAAACAGTTTCAATGCTTTTTTCTTAAATGTAGCCAAAGGGATCCGTTCCTGTTCTTGAGTGTGTGCAGTTCCCTGCGGTATGTTCTGCTGAGCAGCAGGACTGCACACACACCACTGCCATGCCAAAGGGGTGTAAGAGCCACTTCTGTCTGACCACAGCATGACACGTGGGGTCATTCTCAGGCAGGAATTAAAAGGCCGGGGCAACCGTACAGCTGAGTAGTACTCATTTGTGTAATGATACTGTCTTGTTCTGGAGTATGTGTCACACAAGAGCCCTTCTGTGAGTAATCTGAATATTCTAACATGAACTTCTGTGACTTACCATCCACCCATTTCATCTGAAGCATCCTGCAGCTGCAGTATGATGCAAACATACTCCATTCAGCTGAGACTGGAAGTACAGCAGTGAGTTGATGAGCACGGCTTACCAGTGGAGCTTGTTAGACCAAATTCACAACAAATGTCCACACTTCGCCTCTGAAGCCCATCAGTAACACAGCATTTGAGGGTTAGAGGAAACTTGAGTATCTGCAGATCAGAGAATCATAGAATGTTTTGGGTTGGAAGGGACCTTAAAGATCATGAACCCCCCCTGCCATGGGCATGGACACCTCCCACTATCCCAGGTTGCTCAGAGCCTCATCCAGCCTGGCCTTGGAATAGTTCCACAGATGAGGCATCCACATCTTTTCTGGACAACCTGTTCCTGTGTCTCACCACTGTAATAATGTAATCTCACTGCTGTATTTTTCCTCTAGTAGAATCTTTATTTCTGAACAAGCTACAAAACTGCAGAACAATCATTTAGAGCAGTGTTTCTCAACTTGTCAGCAGGAGATCCCTTGGCACTCCTGCAGGATTTTAAGAAACTGCAGAAAACAACTCTGAGAAGTCTTTACCAGTCAGCTGAGATTCTTAGAGAAGAGGCTGCATTGAAGTGGTGTGCAGGTTGAAGTCAGAAGAACAGTTGGGTGTGTTACTTGGGTCATCAGCAAAAGAAAGATGCTGCTATTTGTGTGCTCATTTCTAAGTAAATGTGTGAGTTTTTCCAAAATCATGGCAATTGTATGCTAAGGGAGGCCGAGAAATGTACCAAAATTTTAGTAGAATTTCACTTTGCAGCTGCTTGTCTGCTTTGGGAGTTCAAAGGGTATTATTTTCTCTATTGAACCAATTCTTGACACTTCAAATTCACCTTTTTCAGTCCAGCAGGGATTGGCACCAAGAGTTTTTTCTTGTGTTCTATTTCTAGTGCTACTGGAGCAAAACATTTTGAAGTCAGGAGAGGGATCCTAACACATTAGGCAGGTTGCTAGTGTTTTAATTGTTCTCTCATTCCACTGTCCAACTTGTTCAAGAAATTGTCAACTCTGCTCTATTTAGATCCAGAGCTGAGCAAGACAACAAAAGGGACCTTGGCAAAAAAAAGGATGAGACTGAGGAAGGAAAGACAGTGAGGATTGAAAGAAATCAGAGAGGATGTCTTAGAGTGGTAGAGAAACTGGTTAAAACAAGGGAAGTGGTTAAGCCACTGGCAAAAAAAGATGGCATGCCACATCCACCTAGGAGTAGATAGTGAGAAGATGGTGAATCAATTCAGTTGTTAAATACTGAGAGGAGAATGTATGCCCTGGTTTTGCGCTTAGCACTCTGGTTCGAGACTAGGATCATGAAACATCACTTTCCAGGCACAGAACAATGGCTCTTGTAACTGTGTCTGGTGTTTCTTGGAGAGATACACAGAACCAAGCCTGTCTGGAATGCCAACTGTAGCTCCAAATGTTAGACAGATTGCTAATTATGTGGTGTTTTGCATCACGCTTAGATTGGTGCGTAGAGCATATAACTCTACCAGTTTTGTTATCAGAAGCATTTCCTGCTGATGAAGACTTTACAAATTAAGCTGAATTGCCTTGCTATAAGAAGAAACAGGTCAGCTTCTCCCAACCTTAGTGTAACTCTGTCTCCTACATTATTCTGAGCCCATTAAGAGTGGCTGTGAACATATGGCATAAACGGTTTAGAAGATCAGCTTCTAGAGAGCAATATGATTCTAAAGAAACATAACCGGTTTTCACAGCTGTTGGTAATCCCATAGATAAGGACGTGGCTTGCAAAGCATCCATCTGCCATTTGCTTACCATTCTTGGATATTTAAGTTGTGATAGCGTATTTCAGTTGTTAGGTTTACCATCTTTCCATGGCTGAAACTCACACAAGGAGTGATACAACTGAGAGTTTTCTGGAAGCTTTTCTCACAGCAATTACTAAGTTTGAATTTGGATCACTGTGTGCTGGAATCACCAGTTTCTCTCTTGGCTTACTGCCCTAACCAAAACACTTGCAAAACCACAGAAATAAAATGCAGTTACTTCTTGGCAAATGCTGCATGTTAGTAATAGCCACTAAGAACTGGGCAAACTCAGGAGCAGCTTCCATGCTAGTGAGTCCTATAACAATTCCAGGAATTCTTCCTACTGTGATCGGAAAAATGAAGGATAGTTGAAGATTATGCTTATTTTGGCCTGTTCGTAAAGACTGACATTGGAAGAGGCGAAAGTATTTCAAATACAGTTCCAACTGTGCTGTAAGAAACTGTTGCTTCCAAGAAAACTGCTAGCATAAGGCATGTTGAGACTGCCATTTCCTAATAGCTAAGAAGGGGTTTAATGTTTATGTAGTGCTGTGAATCGTACACAAAGGGTTTGATGAATAAGACAAAAAGAAGAGCTGACCTGATGAAAATGTGACTGAAAGGATGATGTGCAGTTTGCATTGTATCCCAGGACTCTATGTTGGTTGGGTTTTTTTGCTTTCTGAGTCCAGAAAGTTAAGTTAAATACAATAAACCCTTCAGGGGTCACTCGGAAGTGATGCTATAAAAACCATGCTGTGCAGCAGAAGTGACAGTGGATCTAAAATCTCATTCCAGCAGCTTATGCAGTTACAAAGAATTATATGGAATTCTTACTCCTCACCAGTCCATGAATCGTAACTGATAATCCTCTTGATGAAGAAACAGCCGCAAAAGGTCACGTTAGCAGTTGATATTTGAACTATTTGGGTGGGTCAAATTTCAGGATTTCTTCACTCTACTGAACAATAAAAACCAGTAAATGGTTTTCAATATATCTTGTGGACGTACAGTCCGAAGAAGTTTCTCCTTCTCACGAACTCTGTAGGAAAACAAGATAAACTGGGACATTCTTTTCTCTTTCTAATCTTATGTTTTGCTAACTGAAGCTCCAAGGCTTCGACCAATCCCCCTGAGGGGCGGAATGACATTGTCCAATCACTATTATGTAGATATCTCTGTATAAAAGTTAGAATCAAAATAAAGTCTGACACACTTCTGCTTTCTACGGCACGGTGTGAGGCTGCTCTTTCTATTGCTGCCAGCAGCGACAATATCTTACCAGTGTAAATTCTTTTTACTACTAATATCTGAGCATGGAGGACTGCTTTGAATGTTAAAATTTCTCCACATGACTCTAGTTTTAAAGAATGTAAAAGCTGAAAAGGCACTAGAGGTAAAATCTGAGGACCAAGAGGAATGCTAAAGAGAAAAAGGTTAATGCCTACATACATGTTGGATTTATTTTATTCAAGGATTTAAAGAGAAAATCCATCTTAGACTGGAACTACATGGCGGTAAAATGGTGAAGAAAAGATTTTCTATGGCTATGTGTGCTATTAGTCCTCTAGGGTCTGGTGGTTCAACTTGGCTACTATTTTAAGTGTCTTGACTCAAGGTCCCATAAAGAGGCATCAGTCTTCAGAGGAAACTGCTACGTGTGTTGAGAATCAAGAACTTGTTCAAATTGCTGTAGTTCAGTACCCAAAAGCCAGTGCCTGGTGTTGAGAAGCTGGCCACCCAGCCAGGTATTTGTACAGTACCATCTCTTACCTCCTAATTGTGTTGAGTGCCCTGGCAGCACAGGCATTGGTATTCGCATTTTCTTCCCTGAACACTCGTGGAACCTGAGTGCAACTCCATGAATGCTGCTATAGTAGAATGCAAGATATTTCTGATCCGTAGTCCCACAACACAGATGTGTTTCATCAAGCATGCCATGAAATAACATGACTCATTCTTTTAGCCAGTCTTACACAGCTTAATCACAAAAGGACAGCTTGAGGTAAGAATCCTCAAATTGCTTCCTACATTCAGCAGTCCCGTTTGACAGTGCAAAATTTCTGGATTTCACATGACAGCATTCACCATTCCTATAGTCTTATTTTTTTTCATCTTCGGGAATATATCATTCGTAGCTTGGGCTTCATTTTTAAATAAACAGAACTGAAGTATTACACACAGCTTCATTAAATACATGCTTTCAGAAGATATGAGATGCAAAGCGGATGCATCAAACAGAAATGAGTCATTCACTGAGATCCAGATGAAGACACAACCCATTGAAAGACAGCAAGTTGTGCAGGTGGCCACAAATAAAGAAAAAAAAAATATCTCTGAATGACTGAAATTAGCCTGATTCTTTCAGATTAAGTTATTCAAACAGCACCAAACTGTTAAATGTCGTATTTTGAGTTTGCTATATCAAAGGGGTTTTGTTCATGGCCCAAAAATGTAAGGTTTCTACATAAATGATTATTTTCTTGTTTTTCCCTCTGCAATGGAGTTCTTTTCTGGAGAATAAAGGTAGTCTGTGGTCATGAGTGGAGATCCACTTTAAGTAATATTTTCATAGCAGATGCTGAAACATCTTTCTCTATGGCTGCTTATTTAATATGTTTTCATATTTTTGACAACCCTTGTCAGCAATGGTGCTACCACGGTGCTACATCTTATTGTACAGACTTCTCTGGGATGTGAAATAATCCCAGAGAAGTTCAGGCTTCCATTCAGCCTGGACACTGCCGCTGCCCAGCTGCCATTTCAGAAACACAACCACAGGGAATTTCTGCGTTGAACCTCATTCCTCCTACTTTTGACAGGGGGCTGGGGAAGGGTGGGATGGGATGGTAATAGGCTCCTGGGGTATTTACCCTCATTCTCACTGAATATGGAATTGGAGAATTAAGGGCAGCTCTGTTTCCCCCGAGGCGAAATGGAGTGTACTGATTAATTGCTGTAGGAATTTAAATGGTGCTTCACACTTCATTCAAATGCTAGCATAGCTTTAAGACAGATAGCCGGTGATGCGTGTTTTCTGGTATGCAGTCTTTAATTGGATACCCCTTTTTGCTGGAGGGTTCAATTTATTAATTTAATAGTGTTTTATCAATCTCTGTCAATGCAACCCTTTGCCGGTGATTGTGGAGTATCATGACTGTTTTACAACTGAAAATGTAATAGTCTTGCTAATGCTAAAATTGAAGACAATATTCCATCTGGTGAGTACACAAGCAGGGATCCGTACCTTATGCCATGTTGTACCAATTTTGCTTCCTTCCCCTCTCTAATCAGACTCTGACTGTTTCTTCTTCTGTGTCTCTTTTCTTTGCTGACCCTCTTTTCACATTATTATTTTCAGATTAGAGAAAATTGCTTTCTGTTTGGTAGGGATATAATTTCCTTCTACCCATGGAGAATTTCACTGGATACCCAGTCTCGGAGTACATGTAATTAGGCTTTTGCTGAATTCCTACTGTAGCAAAACTCATGCTATTTCACAGCATGCTGCCAAAATATCTCTCCATAGGATATTATGTCTTCTGAGTGCTTGTTTCTTAAACATTTAGTCTGTTGTTTAAGATTTTTGACTGTCTGTATCAAGAGCTCAGTAAAAAGGATTATGTTTGTAGGAGAAAAAAGAGGACTAACTTCAAACATCTCTTTGTTTTCCATCTTACAGCAAGGAATGCTCCTCATTCCCTGAATGAAACTTCGTATGCAACTATAGATACCTGAACACAGCTTATAGTGTTTGACACCAAAGTCTGACATTGGTTCATGACTTTTGGAATCTGAATTCAGTTCCCCACAACATTAGTTACTATGGGCCAAATCCACCAGAGGATATTCTTATCCAGGGTAAAGCCTAGGGCAGGGCAGTTCTGCTTAGATTGACTGTCCAAAGGATCAGTGCTTTCAACTACTGCTAGACAGCCTGTGGTGCTTGGCCTGCTGGTGAGCTGTGAAACGCCACAAAGTGGTCCTTAAAACTGTTGCTTTTTTTTGTTTCTCAATTGCAAATGCACACTCCTCACATGCAGGTAAACAAGAAGTTCCCCAATCCTTGTGTTGGACAACTATACATTTTGAAACTTGGGGAGTTTGAGTGTGCTTTGCTCTCACTATCCCAGCAATTTCTACACTTGGTTAGTATTTTCTGATTGTGATTTTATATATTGTTTAGAAAAGCCTTTAAAATAATTTTTCTTTAACAGCTGACAACTGGATATAATACTTTTCTGTTTAATACTTAAATCCAGCACTTAACCTGCTTCTGGATCTATAATCAACAAGACATTTTTGCTGTATATAGCAACTACTAATCTCCCCCTATTTTTCTGTTGATTTTAATGAGAGTATTTCAGTTATTAACTGAACTTCCTTTGAACATGAAATTGTTTTATCAAAGGAGCATAGCTTCTCTCTGTTGAATTCACAACTACCAGTAACACCATCTCCCTCTAGCATCTTGATTGCTCTAATACCTTGTTAGAGGCGGCTCTTCTCCTTCAGGGTTTTGACTATCCTTGGTTCCTCAGACTGCAAGACTACTCATCATCCTGGCTATCCTTCTGCTACCTTCTGCTACAAATAGGGGTAACAGATGATCCTGAAGAGAGAAATTATTTTGTTACAGTCTGACATATTGGAATGAATGACCACACATCACTGTGATATACCTGATCACAATATGAGAAGTATAAATCTTTCAAAAACTTTGTAACAATTTGTCAGCTGTTTAATGTAGCAAGAGTAAGGTGACATTCATGTGAAGCTTGTGCTAAATGGCTGACTTAAAACAGTTCAGGAGGCAGGTGAGCACTCAATATTATATGAACTTGCAGCAACGCTTGACAAAGAAACATATAAGTTGCTAAGAAATAAATACTACTGCACCAAATTAAATGCGAAGTTTTTAAATCGCCCACAATCAAATAGCAGTCTGAGTTTCGGTGACCCTTTTCATAGTGTTTTGTAGCTTGCAGTTCACATGGATGGGACTAGGGGACAAGACTGAAGGAGCGATAGAAGGACAGAAACCTGAGGCTGCAACAGTACGGGAGAAATGAGGTCTGGGAACAGCAGTAGCAAGCTCTACTTCAAACATCTTCAAGCACTGCCCAAGGCAGTAGCTTCACTCCCTGCTGTAAGAAACTCAGCAGTGTGGTACTTGTACTACCCCCATTAAGTGTATTTCCCGGAGAGCATTGTTTCAATAGTCACCCGTGAAGTGACTCAATAACGTGGTGTAGATGCACTCGTGCTCGAGACAAAAGGCTGCCGTGGTTTGAGTAGATTTTAGCTGGGTTTATCCCAGACATGCTTGACCTCCTGTGTTGTGCTGGCTGAAGGAGGCTCTGAAGGGAGCTCTGCAACCATCTAAAGGCCAAACCATATCTCAGGTAAGCACTCATCAGCACTCCCTGACACATCTGCATAAAGAGAACTACAGACATGGACAGTTATTGTGTGTTGACCATGGCCAGAAGCTAAGCACCCACACATCCACTCATCAGGACAAGAGAGAGAACAGGAGGAGTGAAAGCAAGAACACTCATAGTTGAGATGAGAACAGTTTAATAAGTGAAGGAGGAAAAAACAAGTAACACAACAGCATTCATTCACCACCTCCTACAAGAGAACAGTGTTAAGGTAGTCTCAGAGCAACAACTGATTTGGAAGACAGCCCCCCCATTTTTTAGTATTGAGCATGGCATCATCTCACAGGAAATACCCTTATGGCCAGTTTGGGTCAGGCACAGAGTCCGATTTTTTGCCCACCCCCATCTTACTCACTGGGGAAAGGGGGCAGAGTGGGAAAGAGAGACAGCAACATCTGTGCAAGCACTGCTCATTAATGGACAAAATATTGGTGGTGTCAACTGTTTTAGTCACAAACCCAAACCACATCACAAGGGCTGCTATGTCGAACATTTACTCCATCCCAGCCACAGCCAATACATATTGTGGTGTCTACCTTCCCCAAGCATCCTCCTTTCCTCTAATGGTCTGTGGCTGCTTTTCATGGCTGACTGCTATTCATGTAATTTCAGGCAGAGAAAGTTGAAGAACTTTTGCTTCCATGAAGTTATTATGTGAATTTCACCTCTGCCAGATGTGCTTTCCAAGAGGTTCTGGGGAGAAGCCATACTGGAATCATTCCATAAGTGTCCCTCTTCATTGCAGTAGCAAAAGGCTAGTCTTACCACATCATCCCTTGCTGTTCACTGAAAGCTGAATCCACTGAGGCTGCAGTGAGCATAATGGCATTTAGAGAAGGCCAGTGATCCAGAATAGGCATTACTAACTTACCATAATACCCTATGTGCAAGAGCTTTTGACTCAATTCATGAAGAAGTTCTTCACCACAGGTACAGTAGCAGGTCTGTTACAATTTAAACATTCCTGGTAGGCACAAGAAGGACAAACTACACTTGGAACAACAAAGGAAAAGTTAGACATTTCACAACATGAGATCTTTGTAGTTTAGACTAATTAGTCCAGAATATCTGTAGGTGTATCAAACAGATGGATGGTTGGTCACATGGGCAGCTCTGTAGACACCACAGGCTTGTATGTCCTTCACAGCAAGTATTTGAGGGGGCAGTGTGACCTCAAAAAGATGCCAGCTGTGCTCCTACATCCATTTCCTGTTTATCATCCAAGCTTCTTGTTCCTGTTGTACTTACAGCTGGTAATTCTGGTTCATTATTCTCCTGATAAAAGCTGAATCAGAAATGAGGAAAAAGTTCTTAGAGGTTTCTTGTTTAAAATCACATTTAATTTCTTTCATTGAAAGTAGATGAACTTCTGCTCACCCTTTCTTTCCCCACCCTGCTGAGTTTTCACAGAAAGAACTGCTTTGCTGGAGAAACAGAATAAAAACAAACTGCAGAGAGCAGAGCTGTAACTATTTTTTATTTAAGCAATGAAAAAAGCAATACTGCAATCCTTAATTAAAGGAAGTTGAGACAACTATGTGGTTTAATGATCTGGTAGAACCCTTTTTATTCCAAGAAGAGCTACATTTGTCAAGACAGGAACAATGAGGGAAATACATCTTGTTTATCTCACAGAATGACTATTATCTCCTGAAAATAGCAGAGTTCTCCATTTTAGGAAGTGCAGTTAGAGTTGGCTTCCCAGTCCCCTCTTTGTGCCCCTGAGTAAATGCATGTGGGGATTTTTACACAGGAGTAGTCTCAGAAGATGTGGAGCTGGCATTGCCTCCTTGGTAGCATCTATTCTCCTCCATCACGCCATCCCAGTAAGCTAGCCATGCCAGATAATAAATCACAGCACTGTAGAGGAGTATTGCAAAGGGCACTTGGCAATTCTGGACTGCTATTCTGTGTAGTCACAGGACTATCTCTCAACCCCTCCTTTGCTCAGCTCTCTTCAGCCCCTTATCCCCCAGGCCATACATGTACGAGTTGCTTCTACACAGCAAGGTGTCCTCTGTCACCACACTGGTAACATATTCTCTATCTCAGGGCCATGATCTTTCTTCAACAGCAACTTGCCATGTGAAAGGGAATGAAAAGGGACTTGCAGAAAAGCACTCGTGTCCTGCTTTGTCCAGAGGTGTTCCCTTGCGATGCCCTGAGCAGCTATGACTAGTCAGAGCAGTATTATGCTCAATTAAGGTCATGCACGGACAGGTAACAACTGAAGCAACACCTTGTATCCTTAAATGCTGTTTTGTCCTAAAGAGAATTGAATTTGTCTCTTTTGGATAAGCACAATGCCTTCCTCAAAGCAGCAGGTGGCTGGAACCATTTAGTCAGGTTTGTAATTTTCCTCTGATGATCACATTCGCTAATGTTTAACTCCTGGGAAGCTAAGGAGACACACACCCATGGTATCAAGAGCACTCTGCCAAACGCTGGGAGGTATGTTCTCTGCCTTCGTGTTTTTAAGGAACAGAAACAGCACAGAAATGTGCCAACCCTGCCAGCTGGGTCAGATAGGATAAGGAGAGGCTTATTGCTGGAACCATTCTAGTTCATGAAGAGTATCTTCAGAACTGTTTTATGAATAGGATCTAAAAAGATGAAAATACACACAAGGAGAGAAATTTTTTTGTACTAATCTTGTCTTTCTGGGAATCCCCAAAACTGCTAGGATATTGGACTACAGTTTTTTCCATTTGGGATGAGTAGGAAAGATGTATTTTCAGCGGTTACAAATCGGTATCAACTAGGAATATTGAAGTTGATCTGGGTTTCTTTTTAGATTTTCAAATAGAGCATTTCCATGATGAATATTTAGAAAAAAAGGTGTGTAGCCAGGCCAGTTTTCATATGGCACCTTTTCACCATAGGGAAAGAGCACTTCATGATTAGGTGTTTTTCAAAGGAAATTTTTTATGTGTCTTTTTCTGGAAAGCCTCTCTCTGTGCATATTTTGGTGTAAACCTTGTTTATCTCATACATATTTACAGAATAAATTCAAGCCTTTTATTTCAGAAGTCTTTTGCAGATATCGATTCACCCATACAGTGGAATAAAAAGACCTGACCAGACCAAATGTAGCAGATCTGATGGGTCTGCTCAATAAGGCCTGCGACTAACCTTCATATCTGAACACTAAGCAGTTAAATGAAACTTAACAGGAGTAAGGCTGAGCACTGGCTGTACTGTTGACCAGGTATGAGATGGGACACAACCAGCCGTGGGGAGAGGAGAGCAGAGCATCAGCCTTGCCGGATGCACACAGAATGCCCAGCACGGATACTGGAGCTGGACACCCTGTGTGGGGCTTGGCTGAGGACAGCTGCCAGTCAAGCAGGAGGGCTCTCCTGGGGTACGTGTTCTGCTAGAAAGAGCAAAGCAAATCATCTATATGAGGTGAGCAGATAGCAGGAGGGTGCTGAGGGGTTCCCAGGGCTGGCTGAGGCACGGCTGAATGTATTTTGAGCTGAGAAAGAGAGGCTGTGCTGGTGGCTGTGTGCCATGGCCCTTCTGCACAGCCCATGCCCTCGGAGGAGTGTGGGAAGCAGGGGAATATTGAGACCACTTTGAAGATTCCTCTGCACCTCTGTAATCAGAGGAAGATTAAAACCATTCACAGTCAGACCTCGTGGGATGGAAATTGTTGGTGCAGCACAGCCAGAGTTGGGCACACTCCTGATTCTTTACTCCCCTGTCCCAGTTTCCATTGTATCCTGGCAAAAAGCTAAAAATCAGCACCCATCTCACCTGAACTCAGGATGTCAAGAACAAGAACTGACCCAGATGCCAAGGAGTTTAAAGGAAACAAAGAAACAATTTGCAAGAGGAATTAAAGCTCCAAGAACATAAATTCTAGCTCCTTGGTGTTTTTCAGACCTGTAGGATGATTTGGATGGTTAGACTAAAAGTGTCCTACAGCCTGCTGAAGAAATAGAGAGAAGGCAAAAAGGAAAATTGTGTAGGTGTCTGTGTCAAACATCAAATCACAGACCCACAGGATATGCTGGGTTGGAAGGGACCCACGGGGTCATCAAATCCAACTCTCAGCCCTGCACAGAACATCCCCAAGAGTCACACCATGTGCCTGAGAGCATGTGACCATTTCTCTCCAAGTCACTAACAGCTTGAAAATATCCATGGTTACATCTGCTTTGTGAAGGCAGAAAGAGCCTTGTATGTTGATATTTGCCACAGACCAGTATATCACTTTGGTAAATATGACCACCAGCACATAAGCAGCTGTTGGTAACATGCAGGGAGAAAAATCAGGATCACTATGAGGGATTTCAATGCGAGTAACTTAAACAAAAGACTCATAAAGCCAGACTGAAATATCCCTGAAATTCTTCAGCACTGTAAATGATGATTTGCTAACTAGCAAAATACTGCATCCAGTATTTTAGTCTTGTCAAAACTTCATCTTGCAAAGGAGAGGAGAAAAGACTGTGCAATAAAAAAGCAATAGCTGTTTAGGTTACGCTGACTGTTTTGGCCATAAACAGCCTGTTTGCTGTGGAGCAGAATCTCAGCCAGAACTGCAGACCTTGGTGATTGCCCCCAGAAAAAAACTATCTGGGTTTGGGGAGGGTCTAGCACAGGTATTTAGATCAAGATTGGACCTTTTGCTAAAAAACACATTCTGTTTCAGTCTGAACTATGAGACCTGAAGCAGCCATTCCTGAAATCTCTGCTCTGTATAATGCAGCAGATCAACCTAGGAGATCCATAGTGACTTCTTAGTAACTCAGACTTAATAACTATGACAATTAATGTAGGCAAGTGTCATAATTTAGTGGTGATGCCACATGCCCAAGCACCTGATGTTCTCAGTGGAAACACTATAAGCTAAACTTCAGAAATGCGGTTTAATTGTAATGCCTGAAATTCTTTATGTACATTTGGCTCTAGTAGAAGGTGCTCAGTTTATGTTTTGCTGTATATGCTACATTTTACTTAGAGAACAGCAGTCTTTTCTAACACCCAGATGATGCAACATATCATGGCAAAAAAAAAAAAAAAAAAGAGAATTGTTTTCATATAAGTAAGACTAAAGAAAGGAATTATCCAGAGAGTCAATACTTTATTGACAAATAATCCCAGGGACCATGAGCCAGCATATTTACAAAACTAAAGGAGAAACTGGCATGGTGTCAAGCCACTCTAGAACCTACACTCATCTGTCACTTGCTTTTCATTGTCTTCTTTTGACAGCTTTAATTTTTTTATTCCTGGTCAAGACAGAATGTCAGGTCCTCAGAGATTTAAGCAAATATTTAGAAACTATGTGCTGCTTAAGAAAACCAATCAACTTTAGTCTGACATTGTAGGTTCAGCATTGTGAGGATGAACTAGTTATCATCCTGGTTGGGCACTGAGATATCTAGATTTTATAGAATATCATTAAATCAACAACATGTGATCTTTACTGTCACAGATGAATATCAAAAGGAGCTTGAAATGTTAGCAGAGTTGGTGGTTTTGTTCCACTGGCAAAACAGGTTCCTGTGTCTATCAATCAACCAGGTCAGGTAGTCAAAACTCCAAATGCTCTTTTATTTGTCTGTAACTTTTGAACCATTATTTTAGAAGATACTATTATGCTGTGCAGTGCAGTCACAAATACTGCCTTGACTCTTGTACAAACAACACCTATATTTCTCATCAGCTCTACTTCCTGAGGCATTTTTATCTTAATCCAGTCACAGGAAAAAAATTAAAGTAAAATTTTCTATGAAACACTCTGTTTGAACTGTTTTGAAATAAGCAGGAACATGTTGATAATGGTATAAAGGAAGTGAGATTTAAGCTAGCACTGAAATGTATTCAGATTCAATTCTTGCTCAGCAGGGTCTCTTAAATGACATTCATGGGAGGAAAAGTCAAGTCACCCTGAAATGGAAGAAAATAGATTATGTCCTTTCAGGGACAAACTTTTCAGAAGCATTTCTTGTATCTTAGCGACAGTATATTTAACAATGCACTGATTTTTTTAAAATTTATTTTTATTTTTTAATCCTGTTTTCTGCTGGTTTACTAACTGGGCCTAATGGATGAGATCAGACTGTGCATAGGCAGCTGGAGGAAAAGGACGCTTCCCTTAGCGTCTCCAGCCCAGCCGTGGTGCTCACAGCACGTTACACTCAGCCACTAAGGAACCACCATAGTACCTTGCTGTCATATCTCAATAGAGGAAAAGCTGCTGAAAAGTCAGCTTATCATTACTATTTTTCAGCTATATGGGATGATTTAAAAAAAAAAAAGTTTTATTTATATGATATAAACAGAGAAATTCAGTAGATTTCCTGATCTTACAAATATTCCTCATGCTGTGTATTCTTTAGAGATTAATGCTGTAAACCCGCTGTAAATTATGACAGGATATGTGTAATCTACCAGTGACACACTTTAGTGCTTAAAAGTCTTTGGCCTCCAGCCTCGGGCATACCAAGGACCAAGCTTGTTTCTCTTAGATCATCCTGTTCACTCCCTCATGGCTCACTGCTCGAGAGCCCAAACCTGCCCCCACTGAAGTGGAAGGCAAAGCTCCAACCTTAATCAATGTTTGCAGAAGCTTAAGCCTTTTGGCAATGAAGACTTTTTTGTTTCACAAACAAGGTCAAATTAAGCACAGGGAAGAGTCTTGTAGCTGTTTGTGAGGAAGATTGGGATGATGGAGAGAGACACAGATTTGATGACAGTTTGGGGTTCTGCCAAAGGATCTCCATTTTACACATACTGAGTACTGCTGTACTACTAATCCAAGCCTGGGCTGGCTTGTTGTAGCTGTTCAATTGTGCCAGCTCTCTCTCAGCTTCTGTCTTCAAGACAGCTAACTCTGCATTTATGCTATAGATGTTGTTCCACGGCACAACTTGCCACATGGCAGGTGGTTTTCTAGTGAGATGACATTTTGTTCCTAATTAATGTATGCAGTTCTTTGCTCAGGCTAGGTGATCAAAACAAGCCCTGCCAAGAAAAAAGGAAAAAACAATTCACAGCATCAACACTGGGCCAGCTTTCCTAACTATTTCAGACAATTAGTTCTGAAGCTGATGTAAAATGTATCCTTCCTTTCTGTTCCTCTTACATCTGCTAGATTATGATTATATTGCCTTCTTCAAGATCGTGGACAAGGTGAGACCACTGGAGAGCAAGCTGCTCTGGGTGACCCAATAGGCGAGAAAGCCTCCCTGTTCTTCCTTTTCTTCCTCTATGAATTTTCATTCTTGTATCATGAAAATTAATGCTGAGCTGCTGTGTATCATCAGAGAACTTACAAGTCCCTCCATGGAAAGGAGATTTTGAAAGAGGACAACCTTTCCAAGTTCATGATCCCTCTTGGATGATGGAAACCAGAAGATAGTAGGTGGCAATAGATGCTGGCTAAGTCAGCGTAGCTCTGGAAAGCCACTGGGAAAAAGGTCTGCATCATTTAGGAGCTAGACAAGTAGAATTAGTGTAACATTTTGCTTACCAAATCCTGGCTTTCAACTCTGACTTTCAGATGACCACTGTGTGGCTGGGTGATGCTGCTGCTTAGCACCACTCCCGTACAGCCCAGTGTAGGTTGTTCATCATAAGCAATAGCTTAATTTTCTTTCCAGGAGCTCAAGGTCCACAAAGCAAGCTAGAAGTGGCTATATGCAGACATATGTTCTGGTATATTTTGAAACCAAAGTGCGGATTAGACTGCATGTGTGTAGGCAAAGCCATTATTCACATGAGAGCATGCAACGTGACTCTGATACAGCCTCTCTCCAAGCTTGTCAGGAAGGAAATACGAAACATCAGCGGAGGACCAGGGCATCCTCATGCAGCATGAATGCAGCCAGCCCCAGCTGTGCCAGGTACAATGTGGGCCAGTAAATCATTTGACCCATGTTTAGCTTTCAGTACAGCAAACGTGTTACAGCCAGGCTGACAGGTCCTCGGTCCAGGCAGGAAGCACGCAGTGACAGCTTGATGTCCTGAGGCCAAAGCACTAACTAAAACTGAACACACGACTTCTGTGCCTCTGACTGCTGTTCCTAGATGGAGCATTGAAGAACTCGTCTCTTGTGACCAGGCCTCGGCAAAGACCACCACTTAAAGAGCTTCAGAAGCTCAGGAGGTGCTTTGGTAAAGGCCGTGTAAATACCACAGACACAAAGTATCTCCATTGCTCCTTAAGTCCAAAGGTTTTTTCTTCCTCTGAACTGTTCCTCAAATGCTAAGTTTGCTTTATGCACCTGGTTAGGGCCATCACTTCTCAGTAAAGACAGAAGGCCATGTGCTCCCTGCCCTGTCCTCTAACAAACAAAGCCTGTGCCACTCTGTCCCAATGCTTGTAATTCCTAGCCAGGCACTCGGAGGACACTTTGGGTACATCTGCATTGTCACCTTAACTCCGAGCATCAGCCTGCAGCCAGTCAAAACTCCCCACTCCCTATCATGCTCTGCCTCACTCTGAGCCACAGACCAGAGAAAGGCAACTGCTGTGACCCTCCCTGCAACTCAGGCAGCCCAGCAGAGAGTGACACTGGCCCGCAGGTGTATTCAACACCCCAGGGCTGGTGGATGCCCTGGTTGCGCAGGTTTGTACCTGGCAGAGCTGGCTGAGCCTCTGCGCACCAGACTAGCCCGGCCAGCAAAGCAGCACAGACATGTTGCCCTACTCACAGCTCCTGCACTGCTGAGGCAGGAATGGCAGCTGGTGCAGTGATGGATACAACTCAGTGCAATTAGCAGGAATACTAGAAAGTGGAACACGCTTCCTTTCCTCCTGGGGGAGGGTGATCCTTTGTAACAGGCAGTGACTGAAGAGGACAGGGTAGGTGTGTGGTGGGACAGATATGGGCCGGGAAGAGTCAGAATAGGGACTGAACTGACTTTACAGACCTGGTGACTTGGGCTTATCACATACCTGGAGAGGTCAAATGGCAGGTGATTGCCTGTGGAGGCACAAATACCCTGCAAAAAGGAAAATACACAGAGGGGAGGGCAGCGCAGGAGAAAAGTGAAGCGGATTCTCAGGACGACGAGGAATTGTTATCTATTTAATGCTGGAGCCTCTCTTCAAAGGGCTTTTTTCTTAATTCCTCACATAACAGAAGGGAGTTATTAAAATATGAAAAGATGCTGGAATAAAGCATATACATCACTGTATGCTCAATTTTAAAAATCTACACCAATATCCTAATGAACTTTTAGCTAAGGCACTGCAGTCTCTTCTTTTTACCTAGCACTGTGAGAAAAATTATCTTATTTGTCCTCACAGTATGAGTCATCAACAAAAAAGGAGATTATTGCACGTGTTTGCCATAATTAATGACACCCACATAGATTGCGACTTTTGCCCCCTCTGTGAGCTGAAGCTTAACTTGCAGAAGGATCCTTTTGAACACAGTGGCGCTAAACTTATCGGGGACAGAGCACAAAGCATTTTCATCTTGCTTTGAAGCCATTTACAAGGGTCTTGCAGAAAGAGAGACTAAAGTTACCTTTCTCTCCTACATGTTCCTTCATTACAAGTTCCCCAAGGATCATGGAGAAGCAAGAAACATAATGAATATTCATTCCCAAAAGTTTAGTTAATACTTGTGCATGAAGACTTTCAGCAGGCTTATGCAAAAGCACACTGGAGACTTTGCTGTGTGTCTGTACATAAAGCCAAAAATAACAAGAACTCAGAAACAGTCATGGCTCTCTCTTTCTCTAAATTGTATTGCAAGACCTTATTCGTTGTCTACTTCATCTTTTTATCATCAGACAACTTTCATCTTGAGAAGATTACAGGGTACAGCGGACTGAATATAACATGCAATAAGCCTTAAAAACTTTGCCAGAGGACTATGGGTAGAACTGCCTTTCTTCAATTATTTTTATACGTTGAGAAATTCCTTCTTTAAAGCATATGTGTTGTTTTCTTCATTGAAGTTAACAACCATGCTGAACCACATTTCTCCTTTTTTGTCATATTATCCAGAATAGATTTTTTAAAATGTGACTTCTCATTTAATGCCTCAGCTGCCTGGTTGGGTTCAGTCCAAGTGTCTGAGCAGTACAACTAAGTCTTTGCTTTCTTCTCACAGTCAACTCTAGTTTCTTCTTTTTGAGGACTAAAAAAAAATTAACAAATTTACAGTTTCTGGTATTTTTTACTTTTTTATTACTTTCGGTAATAAAGGACTTTCAATTTTCATCATCTAAGCCACTTTTCATAATGCTACAAAATTTCAGACAGCGCAGCATTTTGAGCTGGGCTTCCATGACATGCCTACTACCACCACCATCTCCTCCAACCTTACCCGTGAGGTGGCTGCTCAGGCAACCGAGCTTCCTGAAGTCCCCAGCTGGAATCCAGCCACTTGGCACCCAGCCCTTCGCTCTTCCAGTTCCCAAACAGGCCCGAGCCCTATCCCTGGCTGATTTGAGGGAAGAGAGGTCTGTAGATAATGTGTCAGTGTGACAAGTCCAAGCTACAGGCAGGAATCCAGAAGGATAGAGATTGACTCTGGCTTGGTGGTGGGGTAGTTTCTTGGGACACAGTGTGGCAGGGAGGTTTAAGGGTAGCGGGACATTTGCAGAGGTGCAGTAAAGTGGGGATGGAACACTGTCTCTCCAGGGGCCGGAACGGTAGAGCCAAGAGTGGCAGAAATACCACTCCTGGGCTCTGCTCCTCAACGGGGTGGTGTCAGGGGGAAGGAAGGGAGATGGATCAAAGTTACAAGAGCTACCTCCTGCCT
This sequence comes from Melanocharis versteri, assembly GCA_013397845.1. Classification (NCBI taxonomy): domain Eukaryota; kingdom Metazoa; phylum Chordata; class Aves; order Passeriformes; family Melanocharitidae; genus Melanocharis; species Melanocharis versteri. Next base: position 376,122 of record VZTG01002809.1, on the reverse strand, counting down.
TCTCTTCCTGGCCACCCCAGGAGCTACACAGCTTTATCTTCAGCGAGGAAGTGTGGTGCTGGGAAGAACTGAACCTGTGTCCCTCTCCTTATTTTGTTTCACTCACCAGGACTTCATCTTGAAAAACAAGACTTTAAAAGGCTTACTGCTTAGTCTGATTTAAGATGAAAGGAAAGATATTTTCTGGCTGGTATGTAGGAGTTGGACTTTGAAAAGATTTGAACAAATATGAAGAGCAATCTGAAAATTTTAGTGTTGTGGCAGGACACAGTGATTGAGAATGAGGTGAGGTCTCAGGTAACTGAAGTTAAATGGAAAAAGCCCTGATCCAGCAAAGACACTTCACACAGGCACAGCAGTTCCTGTGCTCTCTTCTGAAAATGAGCTTTGGCTGGGATGTTGTGATACCATTCATTGTCTGTTTTAATATCTTAGTGAATGAGCTACCGATGCCATAGCAGAAGAGGGGAAATATGCCTTTCTTAGCAAAGAGAATACAAAATATTGACAAGTAGAGAACTATTCTCACCAGAGCTTAATTTTCTCTCCACCTTTGAGCCTGCTCTCTGTAAAAGGCATTAGCTACATACTCCCTTGGCAAAATCAACCACAACAAACATCCCCAGTTTGAGCTGTGCAATATAGGAACTCTGAAATGTTCATTTTCAGAATAGTTATTTCATACTCACATTATTATTTCAGTTGTCATGTTAAAAAAGGTTAATGAGATTTCTGGCAGTGAGAGAAACATCTAGATAAAATGCTTTCTAAACATTAGATATAGACTTATTGTATTCCTTTCTAAATAGGAATATCAAGCCTGTTCTTCCCAGCTCAAGATAAGCTGTAGCCACACATTCAGTGAGTTCCTGGGTTGACTCAAGATAACTTAACATAGAAACTGCTAAAAAGAAAAGTGACAGAAGATTTTCTCACCAAGTCTGTTTTTTTTAAAGAGCTAATGGAAAACAAGCTGGTTGAGATTCTGTTTGCCTGAGGTAATCAGTTTTTTGATGTGTGAGTAAGGTATGATTATTTTTTTTCATCATAGTAAACATAGGGTGAGTAGGACTGTGAGCCTAGGCTTGCAAATTTTCATGACAGCTTTGCATACTGAAATGATTCACATAGTGAAATAATGCTGGAAGTTAATAAAAGAAACACAGCTTCTCCTGTCATCCAGATACTCTCCAAGATACAGAATCCTACAGCCTCTTGAAGTCAGTAATATTATATCAAATGAGTTCAGCAGTTCGGAACACACACATAAGGCCAATTCAAATTCTCTTTCCATGTTGGTACCCACTTTGCATGATTACTTATCCAGGGCATTATTCTAGCATAAGGTAAGTAAAATACTTGTTTAACACTAAAGATAAATTAATCACTCCTTTGTTTGATCAGCAAAGTAATGAAAATGCAGGAAAAGATAGAGTCTAGCTCTAAATACCAATCTGGACATAGGCCTGCCCTAGAAGAGGACTAAAACATTGGCCAGGAATCTAACCTTGCTGCATATACACTTGTCTGCTTGATGGTCCCCTCCATTCTTGCTTTCGTACATGAGTGGTTTGGGCCATGAGGGGTAATTAAACAGGTCCAGAAAACAGAAGCTGCTTACTCAGAGAAAGAAGAAGAGGAAACGGAGGGTTTAATGTCTACAATTTACACAATGAGATCAAACTTACGCACTGCATAGATTAATGTTGGATGTCTGGGCCCCAAAACAGAGTCCAGGAGCCTCCAACAGCTTCATAGTTAATGCCCAGAGTTGGTCAGGTATCCCACTTCCTACTGACCACTATAATATTGGCCTGCTCACACATCAGTTTCATAGCTCTCCAGCCTGATATAATTCATTCTCCACAGGCACAGCATAGCTTCATACCTGAGTTTGTATAAGCTCAGGAGATGCCTGTCACAAGCTTTGGGACTCTGTTTTGCATCCCAAATACTTCAAGGCCAGTACATTTATCTGAGTCAGCAGCACTCAAGTCCTCTCTTGAATTCTGCCAAGAGAAGTAGCAATTTAAATCCATCAAATAGAAAATTGGACCTAAGAAGAAAAGGAAAATTTTAACTGCATGGACAGATGTCGATATGCTGTGGGGCCTTTGGGGAAGGTGCAGCTGCCGCTGCTTGATGCTCTTGAGGAGTCGTCAGAAGCTGCTGCTCTGCAAAGTGAACCTGATTTAACTTGTTCCTTGCGGCTCCCAGAACTGAGTCATCCTCTTCAGTATGTCCTGTTTTGGTACAAAACTTTTCATTACATCACCTCCAGATCAACTATGCAAGTAAAATGGATCTGACACACATTTTTAACTCGCAATGATTGTTTTTGCCAACTTTTCCTAATTAGTGCAGATTCTCTCTGTGACCTATTTTCAGGAACTGAGCAGTTCAATCAAGTCCGGATGATAAGAGCCTGTGTTTTTACTTCTACAAAACAACATAAAGCTCATCTGTAACTTCAAGTTTCCCTTTAGCTGCTGCCGTTGCAAAAAAGTTACAGGTACAAAACAGGACACTTATTTTCAAAGTTAAGCCTTGAAAGTCCTCCAAGTCCTCAGCACTAAAGACATTTTCAATCAGAGAATCTCTTCTCTACTTCATCTCCACATTATATCTATAAAGCAGATGTGACTCTCCCACCTCACTCCTTGCCAGTCTTGCTGCAAAGGAAGACTTGCTCTCATTTTCTCTCTTGTGGTTCCGCCTGTTCGTTCTTCAGTGAATCTTATTATCCTGTCTGAGCAGCCACACAAGTTTAAGGACTGGGGCAGAGACTACTTCCCTGGCTGGCTGTTGCCTATGGTCTGGTGTTCCTAGTTGCATTCTTGGGCAGCAAGAGACGTGGCTGTGAATCCCCCAGGCTATGGTAGGTGTGCTTTCTCCAAGACACCCACTCACACACTGGAGAGCTGAGGAGGGATCCCAGGCTTATTCCCATTCCCGTGTCTTGTGGCCCACACAAGGCAGCTCCCACACAGCACACTGGGTTTCCTGGGCAGTCGCTTCTCCTCACACACTATGAAAGGGAAGTGGACAGCTAGGACTGCATTTGGCATTAGGCTTGAGTTGTAGGGACTAAAATCTTACACTCGACCAATTTTATGTACACAAAAGACAACCTCTGAAATGCACTGATAATCTTGAATCTATTCTTCACGGTTCTCTTTATGAAAAGCAATAAAAAGTCCTCCCAGTCTAATACAATTTCAAACCAAAGCAATAAACTCTCCAACAAAAAAAATATCTTTTGCTAGATGGTTCTATCTTGCTCTGTCCTAACTGGCCAGGTGGGATGCATCAACTGCTGGTCCCCCAGCTCAGTGTGACTGCTTGGGAGCTGCCCATCAGGCTCTGGATTTAAGGATGGGCCTTTTCATTCTGCTCCACAGGCTGAACTTGCCAACTTCTGAGTCATGTCCTATTGCCGTGGGTCTGCGTTTTGAGACTGATTTTTTTTCTCTGTAGGTACTTCAAGTTAGCTGAGAAGGTTTGGGGGAAGGAAAAGGAAGGGACAGATAGGAATTGGGTCTTCTGATCAGACTCCCTTCACTGTATGTTTCACAGAATCGTAGAATGGTTGAGGTTGTAAGAGACCTCTGGAAGTTATATCTGGGCCAACCCTTCTGCTCAAGCAGGGCCACCTGTAGCTGGTTGCTTGGGACCATGTTCAAATATCTTCTTATTATCTCTAAGGATGGAGACTCCACAACCTTCATGGGCAACCTGTGCCAGTGCTGAGTTTAATGAAGTATATGTTCATATTCATATTAAGTTTAGTGCATTTCTTACATTTTATAAAATTAGGTAAGGACTCCATACACAGAAGAAAAAAAGCCAGAAAGTGTAATATGAAATTAATGTCGAATATTCTGAGTATGAAGCTACAGTACCTGAGAAAATCTTTGTTTCCATGTAACCATACAGTGAAAAAGCTGTACAGAACGGAGTATGATATGAGGGACAACTCTTAATGCCATCCTCTTTTAGATGATCTGCCAGGGCTATTTTCTTAGAAGGAGTCATCTAGCACTCAGTTATTTCTTGAAGGTTTCTTAATGGACAATTAGGTGTTAAAACACAAAAAGAGCACAATCTCAATAGGGACTTGGGACTATATATAAAAATAAATCAGTAAAATAAAATTTGGGTTTGATAAAATACAGAAATAAGGTAGAACTGAATACCTATGTACAAGAATACAATTCAAAGAACTCTGCAGCAGCTGATTAGTAATGTTGGAGGCACCCTGCCTCACTAGAAATTTGTCCATGCCACTCGAAAATTTTTGTTTGGTGTAGCTCAATTTTCCCATGCATCTGGGATTTATTGCCTACAAGCAACTAAGCATCTCTTTAGGTCTCTTATGAGGTCCAGTCCAAACGGCTGTCTCAGAGTTTAAGGCCCTCAAATATGAAGGAGTCCACAAAACAGAGTTGTGAAATTGTGACACGTTTTCTATAACCCACCTTCTGGCTGGGTTAATAGAAGAGCTCTTCCTAATTCACTCCATCAAAGTGGGTTTGAATAGAGAGGTGACTCCCATGTTGCAGGGTGTCCCAGGCAGGGTGCTTCAGGGGATTATTGACTCCTTTCCTACTGAGGCTGGACCTGCAACAATGGATGATATCTACAATTTCTTCTCCAAGCATGTTCTTCACAGAGGATAGTAACTGAAGACTGTGGATTAGACCATGCATCAGCTCCATGACTTTGCAAAGTGGTTTACTAATGTCTTTTTAAAATACAGTGCAGGAATTACAGTTTACAGAAACCTGGGAATATAGTATATATATATGGGATCTAGCTTTTCAGATGTACTTAGTTTACCTAAATCCAGCTGAAGGATGTTGTAAACTACTGATATGTGCCAAGATGGTCTGAGTATTAGTGCCGTTCCTTACACAAGATAAAGTCCGAGCCACAGGAGAGCGAAACAGCCTAATTTCTTGTCTCTGTGAGCAGAGAGATGTAAGCACATTCTGACAGAGAAAAAAAAGAAGAAGCAGTAGTCCCTGACTACATGAAGGATGCTTTATAAATTCTACAAATCCTGAAATATTTAGGGGAAAGAAAACAGGTTCTGCATAATTATCCTTGGACTGCAATACTGTAGTGTATGCTTAGGAAAAACGCCAGAAGCACAGAATGCTTGATTGAGGCAAGGCATATTGACGATTCGGAAAAGGAGCTTTATTTTTTAATAAATGTCATTTTTAAAGCAATCAGGCAGATTCAGTGTTCTTAATTCTGTGGTCATACAGTATCACAGGGACATAATTAAAAACAGTTACTTTTCCAAGCTGCGAGACATGCAGTTGCCAGGCAACATATTATATACTTCGAGAACATATAACACTGCACATGATTTATGTAGTGCTGTTGCTGTGTCTCCAGATGCTGGTATCATCGTATCTAATGCAGATTCCTATAGGCTCAGCCACCATCTACAACCATCATGCTGAATCTATTACTTGGCTTGCCAGCATTATCCATCAGCTGCAAGCCCATTTTTAAACCTACAGCTTGAGTCACTACTGAACAGTCAGTAATGTGAACAGAAGTTGATTGGAAAGGAGTAGTAATGAACTGCATTAAACTTCTTTTGTTACTTTTCTTTTAATATCAAATAATCTATCTAATAATATTACATCATCAATCTAAAAATTATTAATATAGATGTTGGGGTTTACTATATTTGTGAAAATTAAAAGATTTCTAAAATGCTTATGTCACAAGACATCATCTCCGAAGAAGCTAGAAAGATTTATGGGATATGAAAATTACACAAAAAATGACACTCAAAATTAGAAATATTGGAAATCTACCAAAATAATTGTTCCGTGTTTTCAGGTTCTTGGAAAGAAAGAACATATTTCCACTGTGGATCTGTTACTTAGCCTGGACTAGACTTTGTCATTCACATGGACATGACTTCATCCACTGCCACATTTGAAAACTCTTAAGAGAAGACATCAGCTCCTTTGAAGGTTCAAAAGTAATCCATGTTATGAAAACAAACCTACATGAAGTCACATATGTTCAAATGAATGGCATGTCATTTGTGTTGGACTTGTTGCAGTAGTTTGATGTTGGAGAATGATAACTTGGAGAATGCAAACATAGGAAACCTTCCTTATCCTAGTACATCTCAGATGTTGTGGTTTCATAGGCCATGCCACCCTACTCCAAACCAAAAACTGTATTTACATGGCAGTCAACAGGAAATAATTGGTTTGAGTCTGTACGAAAATCTGGTCCATGTACGTTAATTTTTCCAGATTTTATACAAACCTTTCCTTCAAATATTATTACATTGTGAGAAGGGAGAATCAGCTACTGCGTTCAGGGGAAAAAATGTTTTTAAAAAAATAGTTTGAATATTTTCTGTTTGAGGTTTGGAAGCTTTGGGTTGGTGCCTGCAGAATCCTCCTCCTGGCACTACCCCGCTGGAGGGAGCTGTGACATCTCAAATACATCAACAGCCTCGGCTGGAAACTGCCCTGGAGGCCCCCAGGAAGGATTTTCTACACATCTTTAGTCGTATGCACTTTTGAAAACTATGAGTCATCTTAAACAGATACTATCTTTGGTCAAAATGAATTTTTGAAGCAGCGCATGTTAACAGAAAGCTTTCGGTTATACGCATGTGTCTGAGAAACAGACTCTATAAAAATAACTTAATTTGGAGACAAGTGTTTGTGAGCAGTTTGCAATATTTGCACACCCAATTATTGTGACATAGAGTGGCTGAACAGAAATAACAAAAGAGAGCTATGACTAAGCAATGCTCAATCACACACTGAAAATGAAAGGAAAAAATTGCTCCTGAACTCCTTACTGATTTTCTTCCATGTGGGACACATCTTCTCGGACACTGGCATAAAAGCTTAAAAGCTTTATTTTAAAGCCACAGTTGTGAGGCTAAGATCATTATATTTCACCTTTGAGCTACTGTGTGTCTCCTGTTGATGAGAGCCAGCAGCCCAAGTGTGCAGAGAGGGTCAGCTGCAACCTGAGGGTATGAGAGAAAGCCAGGTTCAACAAAGGACATGGGTACCTCCAAGAGCCCAGTGATGCCACGCCTCTGCAGCAGGCACTTGGGTATCACCTGAGGAATCATCGGCACCTCAAAACTCACACAGAGAGGGAGACTGCAGCAAGGAGCACCTTCCCTGTACAAAGTCACACTAGTATCAAATACTTAAAAGAACAATTTTCAGGTTAATCCTTGTCTTTTAAAATCCAGTGGCAGAAGAAGGACATCCTGATGTCTTTTAACACAGGGAGACAGCTGCCCTAGAAGCAGGTCTGGATGCGATTCCTTCTGCAGCCTGAAACCATTCCAACTGACACCACCCAGCTTACCCTGGAGTGCTCTCAGGCCATGCTAGCAGCTGGGATTTTGAGTGAAGCTAAAGTGGTATTAAGCAAAATGTAGAAATACTGGGTCTCCTCAGACCCAACTTGCGGTCTGTATCACTTCCTACCTCTAGTTCACAGTCTAAGATTCAGTTATGTTGGCATTAGCATTTCCATATAGGATCACAGAATATTTTGAGTTGGAAGGAACACACAAGGACCATTGAGTCCCAGGTATCACCACCTTTAGCCATCTGACGCCCCTCCTGCATGCGTCTGGTTTGTCTTTTTCCAACTGTGAAGGCAAAAGTAGCTAAGGGAAAAAAAGAACTCAGGAAAGCAGCATCATGCTATCAGTAATCAAAAGAGAAGATGCTACGGAGATAGCCTTTCTTTTTCCACTCTTGCCTCTCTCTACATATGACTTTCTCTCAGGCAAGGGCTCAGCCAGAGGGTAGACCAAGGGGCTTAATCAGAGAAACGACAGCATGCTGCGTAGACCATTAATAGCCAGGCACTTTTTTAGCCAGATAGGCTGCAGCTGTTCCCACCCATCTAGCCACATTAATGAATAAGCAGACTAGCTGGATCCTTCTGAGAAAATGAACAAGGCTGACATTTGAAGTGTCATTGCTGGGCTTCAAAATTAATGCCCTTCTGAGATAAATGAAGGCAGTTCGCAACCTTTAAACTACTGGCACAGACTGAAGCAGCCCAGAAAGCTGAGATTCCTGGATGGGAAATCTGGATGGCCCACGAAGGCCATATAAGGATAGCAAGACTGGTAGTTGTGTTCCCCTATCTAAGTCCTGAGGGTACAATCCAGCAGCCTTATTCACAGAAGCATTCCAGTTAAAGTCAGATAACAGCAGCATGATGAAGTACATAGGACTGATTTTTTAAAATGTGATGTTCTTAATTATCTGATGCTGCTTCAAGCAGTTTCTTCTCCTTTTAAACTTAACACAGCTTCTAATGTTCTCCACTCAAAACCATTAGCATGAGAAGGTCAGGAGTAATAAAGCAGCAGAAGTATTTCATTTTTAGATGAGAATGGATAGAACAAACACAAACAATGCAAGTAGAAAATTTAAACTCAAAAGCTGTTTATCAGAATTGCAATTATCTGCTCATCAAAGACTTTAAATACCACTAACACAGCCCCTTAGGCTTACTTGGAAGAGTTCTTTCAAAATACACTGGTGTTCCCTTACCAGGCTTGGAAAGAAAAGCCAAACCAAAAACAACCTTCCTGCTTCTCTGAAGAATATACTTGTAAATTTAAGAAGTAAGATAAAGATATAGAATAATGCTAGTGCATGTAAGCTGGCAGGTATAAGGTGTGCAAAGCCCACAAATTAGACATTCAGCTCATTAAGTTCAGAAGCAGAATACCAGAGTCTCAAAGGCTACCAACAGAACAAAAGTAGCCCCACAGAGAACACAAACCCTGCAGTGAGGATGCAATTACTTCTATATTTCTTCTCCTTCCAAATGGCAAGACTGCCTCAGTCTCTTCCCATTAAGTGAGAAAGTTATTACTTGGAATTCATTCCTCCTTGTAATTACTAATTGGGAAGTGAATAGCCGTATCATATAAAAAAGGATAATATTCTTAACAACAGTAGAAGGCATAAAGTAGCCTCATCACTTTCTATAAGTTAGTTATGTCATTAGTCCTATTTGCACTGCTCAAAATGAACAAGTTAACAAGGCAACATTAAAATACACTTCAGAATTGTAAAATCAACGGACTAAATATTAACATACCAATCACTTCCTTAAGTCTTGTTAATTTCTTCAAACAAAATAGCAATGAAACTAACGTGGGGAGGTTTGGGTTTGGTGCTTTTCTTTTTGCTTTACAAGAAACACAATGCTTGTTCATGTCCCAGACTCTCTGAGTCCTCCAGGACTGAAATCTTACTTTATTGAACCAGAAGGATTTCTTTACATTTCAAGCCAGTGATTTCACTTGGAAGACTTTTTTTCTGCGATGTGAACAATTCTCCACTGGATTCAGATGTATTTCATGCCGAGGGAGCTATTGCACGCATTTGAACATGGCAAGTTGACTGTATACACACATGCATGCACACACATATATAGAAAAGGTTACCTAGTGGTTGTTTTCCTGAATCCTCCTTCAGATGACTGGCTGACAGGATTACTTTCCAATGTGACTGCAATTAGTAAAAGAACAAATGCAGTCTGCATACCCTTAGCTGTGCATTTTATTCAGCAGCAAAGGACTATAAATATTCCTAATTGTTGTTAAGATTCAGCGTATCACTTTCAGGTTTTATGAAGAGGATGTCATTCCTGTCTTATACGACCTCTGGTTATGACACTAAGGAAAATGGGAACAAAATCTATACTAAATTAAGTGTCTAAAAAAAGTGAATTTCAGATGCCCACCTCTCTTGATTGACTTTCGAAGGAGGCTAAATGACTTGGTTAAATTACAGAATCACAGAATGGGTACAGTTGGAAGAGATCACTGGAGGGCATCTAGTCCCACACCCCTGTTCAAACAGGGTCGCTAGAACATGCAACTGAGGATTGTGTGCAGACAGCTTTTGAATATCTCCAGAGAAGGAGACTCCACAACCTCCCTGGGCAATCTATTCCAGGATGCAGACACCCTCACAGCAAAAGACGTTCTTCCTCATGTTCAGGTGAAACTCCTTGAGCATCAGTTTCTGCCTGTCACCCCTTGTCCTATTGCTCAGCACCACTAAGAAGAGCCTGGCTCCAACCTCTTGATACCCTCCCTTCAGATATTTACAGACATTGAAGTCCCCCCTCAGTCATCTCTTCTTGAGGCTGAACAGGCCCAACCCTATCAGCTTGTCCTCGTAAGAGAGACGCCTTAATCATCTTCGTAGTCCTCCACTGGACTCGCTCCAGGAGCTCTATGTCTCTCATACTGAGGAGCCCTCATTTGAATTGGGCGTATGATTTCAGTGGTCTAAATTAGGGTGCGTGAAACTCACAAAATGGACATTCTGATCATTGTATCCAAAAGAAACTCAGCATAATGGACAAAAAAAATAACCTGAGTGGGTACGTAGTAAAGCCTAGGGCTTGAAAATGGTCATGGACCCTGGTACAGCATGAACTTATAGCATGTTACCAATTCCACATACTCCACCTGTAGACACTCTTACTGTGGAACAAGAATGCCTTTTCTTCCTGCTTCTGGAAGAAATCGTGTACATACGTCCTTACAATCAATATACCCATGCCAGCGGTCAGAGTACTATTCCTGGAAACGAAAGGTGAGTGACAGCTTAGGCTCACAGAGAAACTCAGGTAAGGGAAGCATCTCTCCTGAACTACTGAAGTTTGGGCAGCTCGTGGTCTTCATTTCATTTTTGTGAAGTCCAGCTGAATGCTTTGGAGCCACTTTCAGGTCAGCCAGGGTGAAGTCCTGGCTCTTCTGCAGCCTGTGACAAACCCCATAAGCCCAGATTTCATCCCCATGTTTCAGGAGTTTATAAGCACGGAGCAGCATTAAGCGCTGCAGTGGCTGGGGGCAGGGGAGAGAAAAAAAAGCCTCACTGGTTTTACATCTCAGATAAGCAACTGTATTTGCTAAAATAATCTCATTCCAAAGCAAATAGATTTGATTCTTTAGAAATGTGCATCTTATCAGTGACAAACATTTGAACAAGCTCTTTCAATGGTGCCTCTTACTGATTTTTCAATAACAATCAAATGTTTCATTGTTTCAATTAAAGCTCGGTCTTTCACTTAGAGACTTACTGTCCAATTGTAAAATGACTGACTGCAATTATAAAGCAAGATGAATTATTTGTCTTTTCAGACTAAAGAAAATTAGTGTAGGGTATTATTGTTTAAGGGGGTCAATGTGTTTCATTATGTACTCACAGAGAATAGCTCAATGATACTCCAGCAACCAGTTATATGGACTATTTTTATTAGCAGCACAAGAAAGCAAATACTGCACAGCTCACCAGGCAGTGTAAATGAAATGCAGTAATGAAGTTCTCAAGCAAGCAGAATCAAGCATGCCCGTGTCATTCCCTTTTTGCACTAAGTGTATGAAGTATTGCAGGAACTGCTCTCTGTATAAACACGTCTCTGTTCTATCATACATAATTCAGGTTTTCCAATTCCCTGGTGGAGTAGATTATCTAACTCCATACACTGAGGTACAGTCCACAAACCCAGCACCAAAATTGTACCACAACAGTACTGTACTACACTGCATTATTGATACAACTCTGTCTCTTGCAACAACATATGTGCTCTCCATCAGCTTTACCCTAATACTTTTTAAATGTCTATAGCATCCTCCCTGCCAAGACCTGGATATGCTCTACAAGCAGTAATTTAGAGTTCATAGAACAACACTGGATAAACATGACTTCTCAAGCATCATTCATGAGTGCACAGGGATTTATATAAGACGACCGCTCCACAGCTCCAGCACTTGCTGCTCTCAAAATTCATGCGAACTCTGTGGGGATCTTTGCGAACGGGTCTCAAATGACAGGCACTTCTGTAATAATCTTCTGTGTCCTGTAAGCCACCTCAAATGTGGTATTGCAGAGCCCAGGCAGGGTCTGTTCCTGTGCAATCACCATCCTCACAATGGGATTGCAGGCTGTGTAAATCAGTGCGGAATTGAGTCCGGAGACTTGAGCTGCCATGAACATCTTAAAAGAAGATTACACCCATGTAATAATGCACAATCCTTTGCCAATCCCTAAAGAACGGGGGTGGAGGGTGAGGGGGGAAGCAGGGGGAGGACAGGGACAGGGGCCAGAATCAGATTTCTCAGCCAGCTCAATGCTGGTTGTCCTAGAGTCCAACCCTAACTCAGGGATCTGGAATCTGTGCAGCTTTGAACCTGGCACACTCAAGCCTGCTGGGTCCCTGGCCCATCCTTCCTCAGAGGTCTTGCCACAGACACACAGCCCTGAGCTGAGTGGCTGAATACAGGGAGGTCAGTTTCCAGAGCCCAAAGGTGGTTTCTTCATCTTCTCAAGCAGTAACATAATCTGTCTGCAGCTTCTGTTTTGGCTCTGGGGAGCCAGGCTGATCCTCTGGATGCAGGATCTAGTGCAGAGGGAATGGATGGTGTAGGCATGGGCATTCAGCCTATTTCTGCACCCTTCTCCTCACAGTCTTTCCAGCACAGGCTCAGTGGTAAGAGGGGGCTGTGTCCTTCAAGACTCAGGAGAGGAGGCACAGAACATTTCTACACCTTCAAGCACATTTGGGCATGCTCTGTATGCCCAAGTCCTAGGTAAGGGAGAAAGGGATCGGCCTGGCTGGAGGTCCCAGACTGCACAACCTCACACAGGGCACAAGGGGACCTGAGCACTGTTCCCTGTCCTGTTTGCAAAAACATTGTGCTCTGAAAGACCAGACAAGACTTACAACTAATCTCTAGCTAGTGCCTCATGTTCCCAGGGAACATGGCCCACTGTCTTGTAAGTCAGCCAGTCCCCAGCCAAACAGATGGACTTGAACAGCCAGGAGGCAAGATGTTGGCATCAAAGGTTGACATGAAAATCAAAGTGGTTGAGATTACAGAGATGACTGCTCTTTTGAGGCTGGGCTTCTTATTCAAAGGATGTAATTTCACTATCCAACTTAAATTTTTTAATTGGTTTTAGACAATAACCTCCTGTTCTAAGATAGCGTTAGGTGATCTGGATTGGGATCAGAGCTGGAAAAAGATTGCACTGGGAGGGCAAGAGGAAGAAATGTAATAAAATTACAAAGAACAACACATGCAGATGGAAAAGGAATCAGGAATCCTATTACCCTGATCCCCTAGCAGGGAGAGCATGGTACCTAATGAAAGATGAACTGCAAAGGACAGATGTACACTTACTGCTGAAATGCAGAGGTGAGGAAGTGAGCAACTGTAACACCAAGGCAATGTGCTTACAAGAACTGAATATAAACACAAGCAAGAATGTTTGCAGGAGTACAGTCAACTGTGCCACTGCTCTCTGAGCACCAGGTCCCCACAGCAGTCAAGCTCAAATCCAGCCAATTTACTGGGTAGCTGAACCTTGAACCTTCCCACTTGCATATGATCCCACAATTCAATTGCTCGTCCCAAAGAGTCAAGTCCTGGCACCATCAGAGCTAGCTATCCAGGGTAGGATCTCTAGGAACTTTCACCACACAAATTATACAGCAGCTATCTTTGGAAATTCATTGTGAATAGTGCACATCTTTGCTTAATCACTCCTGGACATACCTGACATCAATGGAGCCCTCTGTCTCCAGAATGTCCCCTGCCTGTTTCTAACCTCCTCAAAGCTCACCTCCCTGCAGCTCAAAGTCTGAAGCTGTGCCGTGCTTTGACTTTTGGCTTTGACCCATGAATGACAGCCACATTCTTTGTTCATCACAAAGCGGCAGCGTCCATCATTCTGCTTTTTCAGTGTTTTTTTTCAGAAAGCTCTTCTCTGGCAAAAGCAAAGATTCAGAGCAGCTGAGGGAAAAGGAAAAATGGGTTGTACAACCTGAGCTACACCTGAGCCCTTCTGCAGTTCCAACCTTAGAGCTAGGGACCTTGGAGATGCATGGTTACCAGCCCTGAGAACCACTGTGCTTGACTCCTGGCAGGCATGATCTCAACCACACCTGCAGAGCTCTCACTCTCCACAGCCTCCAGGGGCTGAACCAGGCTCCCGCTCTTCAGGCAGAGAAGGCTGTCCCCACTGCAGCTGCAGGCACCCCGGACCAAGGGCATGCCTGGATCACTTATGCCCTTTTGACAACTCGCCCCGTGCTGCAAATTTCAGCTATTCCTGCCCTTCCGGACCATCTTCTTCCCCTTTTCCCAGCCGCAGCTTTGCGGGGAGGGCTGTATACCACCTCTTGCTGGGCTGGAATCCATCCTTCTAACGCTGACATTGAACGTGACTGTCAAGATAGGGCCAGCCCCGATGCGTGCCATGCACAGCAGCTCAAGGGAGCAGCGTTCTGAGTGGGCTCCCGCCCAAGGTTTGCTTGTTTCCCCAGGAGCTGTGGGGAGTGCCCCACACAGGCATGCGGCACTCCTGCCCTCGAGAACAAGCTGCATTCGCAGGGGAGCACCGGGCGGACAAGGATGGTGGAAGCAAGACCTGCTGTGCTAAGGGTCCAGCTCTCCCCTTGGGTGTTGCCATGCTCTGGCCCCCCGGTTCCGGGCCCCTACGCACACCGGTGCAGCCGTGCCCCGCCTCCGGAGACACTGGGGAGGCACACGGGGTCCCCACAGGCCACCTGTCTCCTCCGGCTTCAGGCTGACGGCAGCACGGGGCTTTAACTTTCCCCGCCGGATGAAGGGCCTTCTGTAACCGTACCGCGGCCTCACACCCCTGTCGCCCGAGGGCACCCGACCACCATGTGCTCAATGGGGACGGCGGGGCGGGGATCTCCCTCCTCCCACCCCCGCCCGAGC
>VZTG01002809.1:292529-360719 GCA_013397845.1 Melanocharis versteri | reverse complement strand
GCTGCTCCCCCCCGCCAGCGCTCCGAGCGGCGCCGGTGGGTCCGAGGGGCCGGGGCCGGACGGCAGCTGCGGCGGCTCTTCCGCAGCCCGGCCGCGGCCGGGCACCTTCCCTTCCTCCACCGACCTCGGTAACACCCGGGGCGGGGGAAGGGGGAAGGGAGGACAGAAAAAAAAAGAAAGCTTGGCAATTACTGAGGCGAGAGACAATGCTAAGCCATACCCCTTTCTTGAGGCACATGGCTGGTGTCCCCCACCCTCCCCTCAGGGCTGTAGTTTCTGTGCTGAGCTGTAGAAGATGGCTAATAAAGAATTACCCTTGACTACTGAATGAGCCCATTCAGCCATCCCAGGAAGTATTTCAGCCTTGCATCCCCCAGCTGTATCGAATCCAACTATTGTGCCAAGGACAGCGCCGGCAGATCCTGGCTTGAGCCACCGGCTCTTCCAGACCCTCGAGTTTCCTCGCCTAGCGTTTTCCCTCTGCCAGCGTCTTGGGTGGAACAGAGATTGGGAAAGTAGCGACATGGCAATGGGGTGTGGGTCTCTTGATGCACATCATTTTGGGTGCTGTCGGGGAAAATACTGCATAATACATAAATTGTAATAAATCCAGTGATGGATGCGAACCTGAAACACGGCATTTAAAAAGCTATGCAGCACCTGAACTCTTCTTTTTAAAATGATGCTGGTGTTCTCTTTACATGGGTAGGGTGTTCCCTCCTTGATGCTACCCAGAGCCTGTTATGTGCAGAGATGGAGCATGTCCTCATGCAGGTCCATGGGCTTCAGGAACAGCCTTCCTGCTCCACGCAGGCAAGGGCTGGGGACCTTCTATATGAGGCATCTGGAACAGGGTGGGAGGGACCACTCCTCAGCTGTTGAAAGATTTGTTGACTTTGTGTACTTGCACAATGTTTTTCCTCTTACTTGATCCTATGCCATCGATTTTTCAAGGCAATGCTTGTAGTTTTGTTGAGGTTTTTCCTCTTAGGAGTAAAGAGGTAGTTTTTGAGGTTTTTTCTTCCTAAGCTTAACTTCTTCTGAAAAATACCTGTCACTATTGAAAGTCTTTTTGTGTCCAGGAAATGATCTAGGCTTAAAATAAGAGATCTGCCAGATAGGTGGGCAGTGAGGGGTCTGAGCTGGCAGGTAGGCCACGCTTCAAGTGTCTGTCTGACATGGGCAGGGCCAAGACAGTTCTCGCATAGCTGCTGTATTCACTGCCATTGAGCCCTTGAAGGGTTGGTGCTTTTGCCTCTCTGTGGATGTGGTGCAGATTTGCCTTGGTCACTGAGCATAAAAAATGTTTGAGATCTTAAGCTCATTGCAGAGTGTGCAGACTGTTCTTTGCCTCCTCCTAACTTGATTGTTAAAGGCTCAGCCTTTATTATCTGCAGCCAGTTGCTATATATGCCAGTCTTTTCTTTTGTATAATGAAGAAAAAATACCATGCCCTTCAGCTACATATGTATCACATCATTTCAAAGAACACCAAAGATTAAGGCATAAAGTACCATTGATAACCTGGCTCTCCTTTGGTGTCATGGTCCTGCATCATAATTGCAGAGGGAGGTGGCATTTGTAAATACAGCTTAATAGGAATTTTAACTTGCTTCTTTGTGGTGGTCTGGAGTGTGTGCAGTCTGGTCCCGCCCAACTGTCTTGCCTGAATTGTTGATTAACAGCTGTTTGAAAGAGTATGCTGGGCTAGCAATAGTAGTCAGAGATGCTTTTTCTTTAACCAGCATCACTACAATTGTATTTCAGGTGGCATGAGCTGTCTGTGCTAAGATATAATTCTGCTTGACACCAGCTCAGTGGTACTGTAAAAAAGCAGTGATACCACTGTGTGACACCTTGAAAATCTCTTTGATATTGAGGGTTCAAGGCCTAAGGAATCAGCCCTAATTAGCCAGCAAGGTAGCTTTAAGGGAATGTAAATTCAGGAAAGTCGGATCCTTATATACTGCTTGGTATTTCTTATATTAGGTTAGAAGAAAGGGTGTGGCCAAATTGCTTTTGCTGCCTCTGATGCCTGATGTTTGCAATGGCTAGCTGATTTCTCACTGCTGGTGTGTTTAGTTGCTGAAGGATGTGGACAGCTGGGCAGCAGACTGGCCATTTGAGGTCCTCTGGACAGGCGTGTGCACGGGAGTGCCACAGCACGTATCTCCCGTACCCTGTTGTGAGATTGCATTGAGCCCAGCTTGCTGAGCATCAGCGTTGGTGCTTCAGAAACCGTGCCACTGATGTGTGTGTTTGTAAATCCTGTCCTAAGATGTCTGATTATTGATACTGGAGGAAGAGGGGCCTGTAATATACATGGCCTGTAGGGTGTGTATATAGTGTCATATTTGGAAATGAGGATTTGATAGTGCCATTCTTCACATAGCTCTTCTGCTCTTAACTCCTCAAATAGGAAGCAGTAGCAGATGTTAATTGTTGAGCCTGGTTCCTGAGTGGTATAAACTGACATCTTCTTGGATTTTTAGCAGTATCACTAGATTGGCTGTTGCTTTAGTAGAGGTCATACAGGAACAGCAGGAAGTCTGTGGATGTTACCTGTTTATCAAGCTGAAGTAAACAAGAGACTTCTGACTTGTTGGGCAGAACATTTTATTGCACTTTTTTTTGCAACGTCCCTGTTCTTCAGTCTACCTTCTGTCAAGAACTGTCCCAATTGAAGCAATAAGGTAAATGTGTTTACTTCCCTGCACAGTGTATAGAAAGCAGAAGAATATTACTTGAGGATGTCTTAATACTGAAGTTAGATCTGTCTGGCTGGATACCTATACCCATTGTATTGGGGCATGTAAGAATATTGTGATGGCATAGGTACCCTACATTACAAATGTAAAGGGACCTGGGAAGTAACATAACTAATAAAATATTCCTGGTCATCCACAGTGTCAGTTGTATCTGTGTTTTTCTGGAGAATGTGGTAATTTTATTTGCACTCTGAAGTCATTAGTGGTAGTTTTACCAACTTTGCAACTGCAGTGGGTGATACAACTAGAGCTAGAAAGTGGAAGGAATACTTTTTAGATGAGCATCAGGCTGGTGGTATAGTTATGAGCCAGGTATTAACTTTCTGTTGTATGACCCTATTAGATTTATAGACAGCATGCCTTAACTCAAGGCTCAATTGGCTGTAGTAGCCTATCTTACCTTTTGTATTCTGAGGACCAGCTGCTCTTGGTACTGCTGATAATGTCAAGTAGTGTCTGTTGATAAAGTTACTGAGCAATTCACAGTAGTGAAGAAATACTAGAGCATCCCCTGATGTCTGTGGGTGGGTGTCTTGAGTATGGTAGAGGGTGAGCTGGTGAGATCTTGAATACCTGGCTCCCTTTGAGAATTCATCCTTCTGAAAAATAAATCTGTGGTAGTAGCAGAGGATTGGGGATATACTGCTCCGGAGCTTTTCAATCATTCGTATGAAACTGGCATGTTTGCCTTCTTAGGACTTGTAACTGGCCTTCCACACACAGGAGAAATGTGCTTTGACTAGGTAAGCATTGTATTGACTGATTATCTGGGCCTGTCTCTTCAGAGAGATCCTCTGTATGGCGTGAACTGTTGAGAATCATTGGAGTTTAAGTCTCTTAGCCTTCTTATGCAACTGCATCTCCAACTGAAATGGTCTTAGGGAAGAGCTGCTTAGATCCCTCCTTTTTTCCACCTTCATTTTTCAGTTGGAAATGACCTAGTGGAAATGCAAGCCCAAGAGAAGTTTGTGAAGGAAGACACTTCCCCAAGATCAATATTTACATGGCCTTCTTCAGAACAAAATACTTGTATTTTTCATCAGAAAGGACTTGTATTACATTACCTAATTAATTTTTATGGAAAATGAAAATTCTAAGTTGTGAAACTGAATTTCAACTTTGCATTAAAACAACACCAGAAGCCTCTCTGAGAAAAGGCTGAGTTCTGAAGTACAAATTGGACTGTTGTTTTAGTAAACTGATAGCTGTTTTGGATAAAATCTTTGTAATGAAACATTTGGTACCTTGGATGATGCCAGAATTCTTGAGGTTTATTTAAAAAAAAATCTGATGAATAGATGCCAGTTTTCAAAGTTCAAGTTTATCAAGTGTGGTTTAGCAGAAATTTTCTGGTCAAAGAACTTGACCACATGCAGGACTTTGTCTGATACAGAAAGGATATTGTTCTCCATGCTGTTTTCCAGTTGGAGATATGCTGTGTAATGAAGTTCCTTATCTTTTTTCCCCGCCATTTTCTCCCAGCTCTCTGATCCTTCCTTTCAAAATACAAACTCCAGTTGTCCAGGTAAATGTTAATGAGTTTGTAATTGACTATGCAGCTGAAAGGGGTATGTGCAGATTCAGACAGTTCATTCATACATAAACTGAACAGTTTTTTTGTTTGGTTTTGGGTTTGGTTGGTTTGGGGTTTTGTTTTGGTGTTTGTCTTTTTGGTTTGTTTTGTTTTGTTAACCAATATATTCAGTACTCTTACTCTTCTACAGCTTTCTTGAAATGAAAACTGAGGAACTTGGTTTATTACTATGCTGTGTACCAAATTATTTGGGGCATGGTGGAGCCCTACAAAATGCCTTCTTCCCAAAGGTCATGAAGGAACTTCAGAGGTTTTGGCTTCTTAGTCTTTCTTTATAATTAAAGAAAAAAACCACCTTTTCTTCATGCCTTTTTGAAAATATGATCAGGAGTCAGGAAAGTACGCTTTTTTTTTTCTGGTTTGGCCACACACTGCAGCTGGTGTCTTCCTGCACCACAGTGAAGCTACATTTATTATTTTACTTTAATTTAAAGATGAATAAAGTCTTAATTACTGTAGCACACATGAAAATGTAAGTAGTGAATGGATTGTCTGAACAGTGTTTCTTTCTGGCAGTATGGCAATCATAATGCATATTTAATGCATATGTTTTGTAGATACACATTTTTGTTAGTCTCTAAGATGAAATTTTAACTTGCCTTTGACTCTTAAGCAATTTGGAAACTTTTTATGATCACTTCTTTAGGGCTTTTTTTTTACTTTCCAAGCATACTTTCTGTGCAGTTTTGCTGTTGCAGAGCAATGCTCTAAATCATGCTAAGGTCATTTAATTTCCTGCCATTATCTTTTATTAGTCACTTTTTAATGAACTGAAGTTCTAGTTGCTAATAAAATTAAACATAGCTTTGAAGTGGCTGCAGTAAGGCAGAATGGGATCCGAATTTCTTTCCATTTTCTGATTCAGACTTTGCCTGGGTTAGGTTTTGCCTTTTGTGAAAACTGGTCTCCTTGTCAGTCAGAGGTGATGGATGGTAGTGCTGGAAAAAAGTGGGTCAGTGCTGTTGAGACTGGATAAGAAATCCCTTGCTGACCATTACACAGTCTGTTAGAAATCACTGACCATGACTTGACAGTGCTGCGTGTCTGATCTCTGCTTTGGACAGGGATGGACATGAGGGAGAGCACAAATGGAGGCAGGCAGGTGTCAGTGCAAGCTCCTGTGGTGTTTGTTCTTCCCTTTACCTTTTTCTTCCCAACCCTTCCTACATCTACCCGTCATGCTATCCTGCATCTAACCTTTCTGATCTCCCCAGTGGAAATCACTGCTACCTTAACTTGTATTAATCCCTATTAGAGTCTAATCTACTCTTACTGCTCGGCTTTCACAGGGCAAAATAGGCTTTGGAGTGTGGGGGTTTGTTTGTGTGTGAGCGATTAGGCTAAATGTGTAGCAGGGCTGCCTGTGCTCTGGGTGCTGCCGCCTCTGCTTCCTACAGGTTTTAGTCCTGTTAGTTGGCAGCATTTCCTCTGTGAGTGGCTTCTCCCACCTTGCCATGTACTGATCCCACCCTTCCCGGGATCTGCCCTGTACTCTCTGCTGTGAGCTGTCTGGGCTGATGCGATTGTGTGCTGGCCATCTCTGAGGCAAGGCTGGCTGACCTTGCACTGTGCTGGTCAGTCTGGGAGCTGCGAGTCGTGAATAGCCTCTTGTTCCTGAAGTTACTTCATCTTGTCTTGCCCCACTTTTTGTCTCTTGGGCACTGTGCCACACACCCTTGAGGTTCCAGAGATTGTAGGGGTATGTGTGTAGGTACGAAGGTAGGCATGTGGAAGAAGAGCAGCAGCTGGAAATTGGAGGCAGTGGTTGAAGGTGCAATGACTGGCATCACTGCCTGTGTACCAGTAACGGGGATGAGGCTGGTGAGCTGTGTGGGAGCAGATACTTGGGATGAAGCTCAGAGGGCCATTGCTGAGAGCATGGGTCCATCTCTTGGGTAAGAGACCGAGCTGTCTGCACAGGAAGACTGCTTGCTGTGTGTCTTTTACATTACCAAGGCTATATCTGGCACCAAAACTAAAGGAGTTGGTTATCACTGCTTTTTCCTTTGTTTCCAAGACTTAAACAACTGCAGGCTGTTCTGGCAGTTTGTGTGGTGGCTTGGTCCTGTGGGAGTGCTCTGAGACAAACAGTTCACTTTGATCTGTTGTAATGGAGCCATAATCCTGAGGCACTACTTCCTCCGGAATCTACTGTTTTCTGCAGCTTGTGGAAGTCATCTTCTAGTAGACATCAAAGTGTGTCACAAGTGAGTTACAGCCACCTGGTAGGCTAAAGGTGTTTTACGTATGCTCTGCCCACTAATCCATCTTGTCCAGGCAAAGCATTCATATTCTCAAGCCATTTTCAGTTAACTTCAGTTTTGTAACTGATCGAGGAAGATCTCTTGAAGAACTCCTTCCTTCTCATTTGCTCTCCTCTGTCACTATTTCTCAGGCATATACCTGTATGAATTTCAAGATGCAATATTCAGCCTTGCATCGTACAACCCACTGGAAACCTGAATTTTACCTGGAGGTGACTGATAAATCCTGAGATTGAGATGTAATGTCATTATGAAAAATGAAGAGCATTTTGGAAATAACTGCAAGCAAATCTGATGTTCTGTTTCCAAGAACTGGCTTGTACATGGGCATGACTTCATATTATTGTCCTGCCTTCTCTAGAAGGTGTGAATGGTTTAGTTCATAGTTGGCACAATAAAGTAATCCTGGCTTTAGATGCATGTTGATGAGGTAGGTGTTGCAGGTAGGAAGGGAAAACCCACTAAATGCTCTAAGAAAATGTTGTGGAGAAAGTGTATGCTTTATTATTTGACTCTTTAATAATCATATCTGTGAAATAAATTGAAGATGGTCTGTGTTATTTACTTCAAACTCTACCCTGTGCAGGACAGTGCAGTTGATCTGACTTTAATGAAGTGTCTCCTGAGCTTTGTGGGTTCTTTATCTGTGTTTACCTTGATCATAGCATCTGAGGGGTTGCTTTTAATTAAGGTGGTGAGAAGGGAAAAATACTTTGTCTGTTTTTCTCAGAAAAGGTTTGGTAGAACTTGCTTGGAAGTATGATCATGGATTCATCAGTTAGAATATTCCTGTTGACTTTGTTATGTTATCTGTTATTGACCAATAAAACATGCTTTAGTTTCAGTTGCAACCTCCTGAGACCTTCTTTTATAGAGGCAGAAGTGCTGACAAGCAGGCAAGGGAGCTGTATTAACATACTAACCAAAACATTCTCGAAATACACTAGACCTAAGTGTTTCTTGTATTGTAAAATAGAAGTTACAAAAAGTATAATTAGAACACTTATGATGCAGTATTTCTTGTTAGCTATATTGGGAATAAAAAGCAAATGCAGCTGGCTTACCGGATGATGACTTCCAGGAAGCAATGATTGTAACCCTTTACATAATTAGCTGTTGTGGGAAACAAAACTGACTAGAGATTCATGTAAACTATCCAGACTCCTTAACTGACTCAGTGCTTACTCATCTGAATTACTCTGCATGTAAGATCTGCTAGTAGTTTGTTGGTGCTGTCTTTTGTGGGGAGTCTTGGAGATGCTGCTTGTTTCTTCCAGGGTGTCAGAAATGGAGTGGTGCACACTTCTGGCTTTGCTCTGTGTGTAAAACTAAATAAGTAGATGGGCTGATTCCCTTTCACTTTCCAGTGTACATTCTTTCATATGGGGAAAGAAAGCAGTCTCTATGGTTTTAGCCAGTTCCAGAGTATCTGCTTCCTGAAAATCAGAGGAATCTGTTCATGTTTACAAAGTGCAGAGTACACCAGAAGTCTAATAAGATTCAGTGATAGCTCTTGTATGACTCTGTTCTTTCAACAACCTGTCTTTTTTCAAACCTTACTGTTCTCTGCTTTTCCCCTCAGATTCTTTTTTAAGCAGAGAGAGGATAAACAATCTAAAGCATCAGGTCAGAGGCAAGATAAAATAAGTGTTCATTCAGTACCAGGATGAGCAGGCATCTCAACTGAAACTTTCTAACTCAACAATTAAGTTACTGTTTTACATAATGGAGAAATTGAAATGATTACAAGTCACTTAATTGAATTTTTAAAATATAGATCAGGATGATCTGTTATTTTACTTGTTCTACTAAAACCAAGAAAAAAAAACCACCCTAAAAAGACCTTTGCCTTTTTCATATGCTTCAATACTGGTCTCTGTAACTAGTTGCTGTGACTAAGTTGCTAGGTATAAAGTTACTTATATTTCTTTGGCAGTATTTATGCAGGCATTCAAAAGGCATACTAAAAAGCAAGAAGTTCTTAATCCTTATCATAGGACACTTACTACACCAAGGTTGCTATAAGTAGTTAGACAGGACAGCAAGCTCTACCTCTTGCGAATCTCTGATTTGCTGATGAGTAGAAATGAAAGTGTATTAGCTCTCGTCCATAGGTGCCTTGTGTGTTTTGCAAATTGGTGCCTGCATTCTTGGCTTAAATAATACTAGTTCCTTGAGGAACCAGCTGTGTAGCAGAAAGCTAGCTTTTGTGTGTGTTGTGCATATGGATAACTGGTGTGTTTAAGAACTTGACAACTCCACTGTGGTTGCTGCCCGGCAGACTATTTGAGGTTAAGACCGATGTAATAGGGTTGTTTGTATTATGTACCTTTTTTTGAGGCTGTCTTCATGTATTTGTGTCTTCCTAATTTCCAAGTAACAGTGCGTAAAATTAGTGAGATTCTTAATGTAATGGCAGAAAATAGAAGGAAAGTGTTAATCTGCTCAGATACTTTAGCATTAAAATCACAACCATGTGCAGAGTGGGAGAAGGTTCCCCCATGCAGAAGAGATGAGGGAGCCCAGTGCAGGTAGCAGGTCCCCACCTGCGAGGTGCTCCTCTCCTCCCAGGGTGCCGTGGAGGAGCCTGGTGGCACCGAGCACTGTCAGGCACGCCCGGCGTCACTTCTTCCCCGGCAGCCTGCGATGAGCAGTGTACGTGCATCTGCGGCCGAGCTCATCGGATTAGTGTGGACTGTATTGTAATCCTTTAATTGCCAGCCACTTCTGGTGCCATGATATTGTAGTTGTGGGTCAAATCCTGTGCTTCATAAGCAGTATTCCCACTTTACCTGTGGAATAGTGGAGTAGAGTATGCCTTGTGAACTTGATTGTGTGACCTTATTAGAAAAAAAGCCTCTTACAGTAAAGAATTTCTTCCTTATATCTAATCTAAAGCTACTTTCTTTCCGTTCAAAGGCATTACCCCTTCTCCTATGACTACATGTCTTTATAAAAATTCCCTGTCCAGCCCTCTTGTTCCCTTTAGGTACTGGAAGGCTGCTCTCAGATCTCCCCTGAGCCTTCTCTTCTCCAGGCTGAACAGTACCAACTCTCTGAGCCTGTCCTCATAGGAGAGGTGCTCCAGACCTCTGATCATATTCATGGCCCTGCTCTGGACTTGATCCAGCAGGTCCCCGTCCTTCTTATGTTGCTGGCCCCAGAGCAGGATGCAGCTCTCCAGGTGGTGTCTCACCAGAGCAGAGCAGAGCAGAGGGGAAGAATCACCTCCCTTGGCCCTGAGGTGTTCCCTGGTGATTCCAGGATGGCCTCTGTACATGGGGCGGGGCTGGGGGGGTCTCTGCTCAGGTCTAAGAGGACAGACTTTCAGGCTACAGTAGCAGTTTTCAGTCTTCCATGAGAGCTCAAAGAGGCTTGGGGTGTAAAATATCCCATGGGATTAAATTCATAAAAGAGCTCTAGCTCTTGTGTTTGCATTTCAGGTGCCACATTTAGTTCCACTTTGGTTGCTGCCTCTCTTCGGAGGTGTTGGTATGTTTGTGTGACTGCATATACTGGCCTGCATGTTTATTCTGTAGTATAGTTTGAAATGTAGCATCTCTACCATTTATAGACCAGAAACTGCCTTGCCTCCAGCTGGCAGAGACAAAGTGCCAGCCTCATCCATGCTGATGTCATCTGAGTTGCCACCAGAGTAGACCTAAAAATGTTGCTTTTTCTGCTGAGCCATGTGAAAATATGTAAGAAATTGCAGCACCAGGAATCTGATCAGTGCATCCCTCCTAGGGATCAGAGGATTTGCGTGAGGAGTTCAGTTTCATATTTTGCTACCTTTATCTTACTCAAAATTGAGTCTTGAGTATGGATCTCCCACCTTGCAAATGATTGCTCTGAAAATTAAGGGACTGGGTATTCTTGGACAAGTCTCCCTGGTTTCTTGTTTGTTGAAGCTCTCAAGCTCTTTCCCAGACTTAATGAATATTTAATTATTTACAGGGTGATTATGAATCCATTGCCTGATAGTTAGAGCAGCCACCAGAGAGATAGGGTTCTCTATGAATTCCAGCAAGAGTGTGTTCTTGCTCTACTTTTTTTAAAGAAATAGGAAAGGAGGAGGACTGTAGGATTGACATAATTATGTGACCATTCTCGATAAAGAATACTTACTTTATTAATCTGGAGGGAGTATTCAGAGGATACCTAATTTATTTATCACAGTATACAGAAAACAACACAGCTCTTTCCTTTGTAATGATTTTTAATCTTAAAGCCCTTCCAGGATTTGCACCAATTTTGGCAGATTGTCTCTAGTTTCACAGACAATCTATGAAAGAAATGTTTGCTCAGAGTTATTGGAAAGGTTCACAGATGGATGTCTGTTTGCTTGAACCTTTGCTTCGATGACTCTTCCTGCAGCCCTCCCTCCATACAGCATAGTCAGTCCTCTGTCCCATGGCAATTCTGCTCCCCAGGTGACTGAGTTGCAGATTCACAAAGAGCTTTTTTCTTGCAGCCACCAGAAACTTACTCAGCAAATATTGCTGACTTATTTCATATCTGTGAAGAGTAGGGTTCTGGGTTTTTGTTTTGTGTGGGGTTTTTGGGTTTTGGGGTGGTTTTTTTGGATTTTTTTGAGGGCAGAAAAATTACTTCAGCCGATGTTTAAGGAGGAAAGAAGGGCAGTTGGTCTGCAAATATTACCAAGGCAAACCTGCAGTTTTTAGTCAAATAACAGTGAATGTTTTGGGGTTTAGTGACTCGAGGTGAATGATTACTATGCATTAATGTAGCTGTAAGGAGGAAAAATGAAGAACTCTTTATCAGTCATGACAGCTGATCAGGTTATTTCCTTTGCAGAACTGTTTTGTAGGGCAGCAGACAGTCCTTCAAGAAGCCAAGCTAGTTGTTACTGATTTGGGGCTTTACTTGGGTGTATTAACGTGCTTGTTCTTTACTTGTATATGTGGTGAAGTCAGGTAGTTTGAACAGCTGTATGTGAAGTGCCATAGCTGAGAATCAGGCAAGAAGATGAAAATGTCTGAATTCTTTTCCACTTAATTTAAAAGTGGATTTAAGACAACCCTCCAGGTATGCTTCTGAACTTGTGCACTGGCATGTTTTGCATTGGAAAGGACAATTTGTTCTTAGTTTTGTTCTGCCCTCCATTCAGTTATCTGATAATTTATGTAAGTATTCATGTGATGAATTTTTTTTCAATTATAATTGACTGTTGGGTTAAATGAATAGCTAATGCATCCTGAATCAGTAGCAGTTCCTTCTGAATAAGAGTATGCTTATAAGTGTATTGATGATATTGTAAATAAGGAGATAGCATATATGTGAAGACTTAATAGAAACTTCAGTTTATATGTGATCTGTTGTTTTTTCAGTTGTAATATCCGACTTGCAAAGCACATGCTGTTTACATTATGGAGCTTTTTTTTTGCTTAGCACTGTTTGTGTTAATATTTGAAAATAAATTTAATTGAATTCCTTTTTTTGCTTCCATCTCTGCAATTACTTTTTTTCTCAGTTTGTAAGATATCAGTAGTGTGGGAGATCATGGGATTAGCTATGATGACTGAAAACTCCATCTTACTTGTAGGTCTGTAGCAAGATGCTCTGGGAAAGAGCTTTTTAGGTTACAACTTAGTGCAGTGGGGATTCAGGCCTGTTACTAGGATCATATGGGCCATTATTCCTATTACAGTGTGTTTATAAGATTGGAATTGCCCCTTTGAATCTCATCTCAGGAGTCTGTGATTTTGGGAAGACATACCTCTTGTATAGTACTTGCAGAAACTAACCTGACTTAGTGAAAAAAAAAAAGCTTTCAGCCTTTCCTAAGTCAGGGCCATGGCTGATCTATCTTAAGCAAGAGGACTTAATTTAAGGTGAAGAGAGATCTTAATTCCAGGTGACTGAATGGACTGACAAGAGTCTGCTTAAGTGTTCTGAAGGTAGTTGTACTTGAATCAAAAATGGAATACCAAGCTCCTTGTTCATAACAGTAAATGAGTATTGATGAGACTGGTGTTTCTCTTTGGGAATTTATTTTTCCTATAATGGGTAAGATTTTTGCCCAGTTCTGGTGTTTAGGTGGTTTCCTAAGTGATGAGGTGGGCTTTGCTGGAGCAGTGCCGGATGTGGATGGGGTGGAGCTGACGCTGGTAGGTGCTGAGGAAACTTCTCAGTTGTGTAAAGACGTGTCAGTGTTCTCTAATGAGCCTTGGCTGCAGGAAAAGCCTGAGACCCACGGCAGTGAAATTTCAGTCAGTTAATGAATTAGGCTTTGAATGCATTCAGCGCACTGAATAGTTGCTAACTATTGCAGGATTGGAGGGATGAATGGAGTGGTACTGCTTTTACAAGCAGAATAGTTGCTATGTGTCCTGTCAGGACAGGCTTGCTTACTTCACATGCATGAACTTGTTGACCTCACTAGAGCTCTTAACCTTCTAATCTCCATAATGTCTGAAGGATTTGGCTTAATTTTGGCGTAAGCATGTGCCAAACAAATGAATCAAACTATGAGTCATCATTTTTGTAGTAGAACGTTCAGACCTAGTCCCGCAGTCATGCGTCTGGCTGATACTTGCCTGAGAGCTTTCAGGATCTGATCCATGCTCTGGGAATCCTGACTTTAAGTGTAGGAGAGACTGTTCTGAAACAAAGCAAATGTAATGCAGAATATACTGAAGCAAAGCAAGAACTGTCACTTGACTCAGATGCAATTCATAAAATAAAATTAGCGTAGGTTGTGGATGGGATTATACATACATTACAGAATATTTCACTAGTACTCAAGATGCCTTGTGAAAACCGTAGAAGTGATGTTTCCAAGTTACTGTTACTTCCTTTTTTCCTTTTTGCTTAACTAAAGCATGGCACAATAAAATAAAGTCACTTTTAAAATTTATTGGAGGCACTGAATTGTGGAGGTAATGGAGAAGGATGTGAATGTCACTTTCATGTCTGCAGTACAAAATGCAGAAGCACAAATGTAGTAACCACAAGGCTCTTTTTGATGTTTTAATCTTTTAAACCTTTGAAATGGTGGTGTGCTTGAAAGGGCTTCTAAATCCATTGGTTAGTCTGTGCTGTCTCATATTGTGTTCAAAATCATAGCAGATAAAGGAAGAGTAATCAGAAAGCTTAATGCAGTCAGAGCGTCACGACCTGTTATGTAAAGCAACATTTGGCAGGGCCTTCCCAGCTGCTGTAAATGAATGTTAGCAGCATTTTATCATCTGCTTTCACTGTCTTTATTACATAATCTGAATATTTATGACCCTATTAATGTTTAGCCTTGAAATTGCAATATTGAAGGAATGAAGGTTCCGTAGAATATTGAACAACAAGAATGATTTTATTTTTTGCCTCATGAACAAAAGTTGTGTTAATATTAAAAAGCTTGGAGTTCATATTTCAAATAAGTTTACTGAATTGCTTTACAGGTATATATTATTTATTCCCTAAATTATGTCTTTCTCTAAACATTGTCATAAGAAAAGTATTTTGGTGACAGAATTGTGTTGCTGAACATGGTGCATCTGTGTGTATATGAAATACAGAGCATTAACCAGAAAGTGATGACTTTTGTTACTTGTAATGGAAGTCTTTGAATCCATTGTGATGATACTCTGTAGCCTTGAACAAGCACAGCCAACCTAGACCAGATCCAGGCTATCAGAATCACCTCCATCAGAGAGCTGCTCCAGGTAGGATTCTAGGGTGAACTGTGAACCTAGTTATTATTGCAAGAGTTCTTATGTGGATGGGGTGGGTTGGTTGGTTGGTTGGTTGGGGTTTTTTTTGTAACCAAAGTCTTGCTTTCTACTGCACTTCCTCACAAACCTGCATGCCCTCCTAGCTATACTGTTGTCTTGTGGCCTGCATTTCATGTAATTAGGGTATGTATCACATTACGTGTCTGGGGACTGGTTGCAGATGCTGTCCCACTACTGAATGTACACTTGCCTGTATCGTGATTGTCCTTGGAATTACGTGTAGGGTGGTAATGTGCTTGGTCAGTAGATGAATGAGGAGCTGTGAGTCATTTCCCTTGGGATCCTCTTGGGTTATATTATGTCCCCAAACAGAACTGAACAGCACCATTTCAATAGTCATCTGCAAATTTCTAACAAGATGGTGTGTTCAGCAGGTGGCTCTCACTGATGGAATTCACAAGTGACATTGGTATTGTGGTTCTTTACCATCCTGCGGGCTAAATAGCTCAGCTGCAGGCTCATATTTGCACGTTGTCTACAAAAATCCATAGTGGAAAATGAAATTTTGCATCTGAATGGAATGAAGTTCTTGGTCACTTTTATCTTTGAGTGCAAAATCTGTAGACTGTCTGAAAGCTGCTGTCCTAAATGTCTTCCTACTGGCTGCCAGGGCTGGAGTTTGAGAGATGCAGGTTTTTGTGGGGGTAGGTCCCTTTTGTTTCTAAAATTCTCATGGGTGTAGTGCAAATCCTGTGGTGTGTTGTGACACTATACCTAACTCTGAGTGACTTTGACTCGTAACGGTCTGTACTTCCACCTTCTCCACAGTTCAAACCTCATGAACTGGTACAGGAGGCAGCTGCACATGACTGTGAGTGTACAAATTCTTAGAAATGTAAAGATCAGTGGTTACAGGGTGTGGAGTGTTAGAGTCAGGAAGTAAGTTTAGATTAACACATATTTTTAACAGTATTTTATCCCCAAGCAAGGTTGTTATAGTTACTGTGGAACTCCAAATGGACTCTCTTCCCTTGTGGGGATTAGAGATTTAAATATGTATTGTTCTTCTGGGCAATAGTATTGAGCAGTCAAGTAAGGTTCGTAATAGAACAAGGAAACCTTTAATTAGGACAGGAGTTTCAATTGCATTCTTTTTTGCTTTGTGTAAGAGAAACTTGCATTAAATCAGATAAATAAAACAATGGAGGGGTGAAGGAAGTTTGGAAGAAGCACATCTGTTTACAAAGTTAAGTGCTGAGTTTTTTGTAAACCAGTAGCTTTTACTTGAGGAACTCTTAAAATATGATTTGCCTTCTCCCAATCTCTGAGCATCCAAGTCAAGATATTTTAAGGACTTGTTTCTCAGGTTTTTATTCAGTGTTTTTTGGATTTCTTGCTGTCTTTGATTTTTCATCCAGGAGATACCTTTATTGCAATGTCAAATTAATAGCAATGTTTGCATGGTTCTAATATGTTGGGTTAGGTTGGTACATGCATTGTAATTTCATTCTTCCCTTACTCAACTTTGTACTTACTTTGTGTGACCTAAATACAATGCAGTATTTCCTTTAAACATAAAGAATTATAATAAATCTTTTCTGATATCTTCTGGGCTGTACATTGTTCTGTGTTGTTGAGGTCTTGAAGTCAGTAACCTTCTCTACAGCCTCAGCAAGTTGCCAGTGTGCAATAAATTATGAAACTGACACTTTTAAGGAATAATACCTAATAGCTTCAAGGGTTTCTTAATTTGTTTCTGAAATTACCTCTGGCAAAAAAACCAAACTAGTCTCCTCTTCCCATGAGACACTGGTAAGAGGAAGCCTAGCAGGTTTGAACCTGGCTTTCTTTTGCACTGGCTTATTTAATGTTTACTGGCTTATTATGTATGATGAGGCAATGGAATAATCTGTCTTAAATGTGTTTTTTAAAGGAAAACCTCAAAAAGATGGTGGTGGTGAATTTGGTCATTTGTCTTACGCCTGTCCTCTGCAGTTTAAATGCCAAATCCAACAATGACAAAAGACTGCCGTTGTCTGGGAAACGATTGATTCTACTCCTTGTCTGGGTAGAAGAGCTCTCAGACATTGCTCAAGGTAGTCCATTTCACTAATTACCTATCTCTTTGGGTATTTTACAGCCTTCTGCTTAGTCCTATCAGGAGAATACTTTCCAGAGCAAAATCCATGTCCCTTTTAAGAACCTAACCAAATTTGCTAAATTCTGAAGAAAGCAGCTATTGACTTCACTGGACTTTGGGAAAGGAAGGGCAGAGTGCTTTATGTTAAATAACTGATATGATCTTCTTTGCTCAAAATTTTATTTTGTGGAATGTTCTAGAAAAATGTTCCAGTTTTACTGGGTAAGCATAAACTGCACTTCAAGTACAGAACAGCATCTCAGTTGTGGCGGTGCAAAGGATACTTCATAGTAGCAGTGTACTTGAAACTTACTGAAATCTCCTGCCCTTACCTGCATCTTGCATCCCCTTTAGTGCATCCCATATGAGTAATTTATTTGTCGAATAAAGCTATTGTACTCCCTCCTCTTGGAACAACCTCAACTGGCATGTGGGATTCTTTACCAGGAAGGAGAGACAGGGACGTTGTGTTGCATTTATAAAATGTGCTACTAAATGGCTCTTCCTGTTGCCTGACTTGATCATGACTGGTTTTTGTTTGTCACAAGGATTAGTACAGTAACTTTATGTAAGGGAGATATTAGTAACCTGAGAGTGGAAATTCAAAAAGGTCTTTTTTTTTCCCTGAATATCAATTAGTGCCTGTTACCTCTTGTTCCTTCAATGGGCATTGCTGAGAAGAGTCTGGCTCCATCTTCTCTCTTCCTTCTCTCTGTCCCCCGTTAAATATTTTTACTCATTGTTAAGATCCACCTTGAAGCTTTTCTTCTTCAGGATGAAAATTGTTCTAGTGCTTGAATCATTTTTGTGGTCCTTTGCTGAACTCACTCTAGTAGTCCTATTGGACTGGAGAGCACAGCACTGCAGATGAGATCTTATCAGTTTTAAGTAGAGGCAAAAAATCTTGCTCTACCTGCTGGCAATGCCTTCCTAGTGCAACCTAGGAGGCTGCTAGCCTGCTTTGCCACAAGGACACACTGTGGACTCATGTTTAACTTGGTGTTCATCAAGACTTCTTTTGTCAAGTTGCTTCCCAGCCTGTACTGTGTACTGGTGCCTGCAAGTGCAGAGCTTTGAAATTCCCTTTGGTAAATGTTGCAAGGTTCACATCTGTCCGTTTCTCCACTTCTGTTCCCTTTTAATGGAAGTTGATTCAACTATATGCAGTATCAACTTGCTCTTCTCAGTTTTGTATTATTTGTAGGCTTGCTGAGGATGCCCTCTGACCAATCATCTAGGTCATTAATGAATATGTTAAAACAGCAGTGGCCCCAGTATCAGCCCCTGGGGTATGCCACTAATGACTGGCTGCCAGCTGGACTTCGTATTGCTGATTGTAAATCTTTGAGATTGACAGTTCAGTCAGCTTTCAGTCCACCCCAGTGTTTGTTCATCTAGCTTATACTTATATCAGTTTTTCCATGAGGATATTGTAGGGGAACAGTGCTGAAAGCCTTACTGAAATCAAGATAGATGGTATTCTGTGTTCTTCTCTCCTCTGCCAGGGGAATAATCTAATTGTAGAAAGTGATCAGGTTAGTCAATCTTGCTTTTCTTACGTAATTGCATACCGACTATTTGAAATCACCTTCTTGTCCTTAACATGTTTGGAAAGTATTTCCAGAATTACTTTCTCTTTCACCTTCCCTGGGGTCCTGGTGAAACTGGCTGAACTTTAGTTCCTGGGTCTTTCTTCTTTTCTCTCTTGAGTATAAGAGTTGCCTTTGCTTTTCTCTTGTCCTGAGGAACCTCTCCCAATAGTTAGGGCTTTGTGAAGATATTCCAGAATTGCCTTGTAATGACATTAACCAGCTCTCAGCATATATGGATGTGTTCCATCAGGTCTAGTGGATTTCAGTATGTCCAATTTGCATATGTGTTTGCTAGACTAATTCACTTGTACCAAAGGTAAGTCATGCTTGCTCCTGACTTTCCCGTAGATGCCACTGAACATCTCTACATTTTCTCTGTCCTTTGTCACCATATTCTCTGCTCCATTTGGCAGTGGTCCCACATTTTTCCCTCATCTTCCTTATGTTGTTGATATGCTTGCAGAAGCCGTTCTTGTTGTCCTTCATGTCCCTAGCCAGATGCAGTATCAGACAGGCTTTGGCTTTCCTAATTTTCTCCTTGCATTGTTGGACAGTGTCTTTGTATTCTTCCTGGGCTGCCTGTCCCTGTGGCTTCCTCTCATATGCCTCCTTCTTATGTTTGAGTTTTGTCAAGAGCTCCTTGTTCATCTGTTTAGCCTTCCTGCCATTCTTGCTTGATGTTCTGCTCACCGGGGCTGACCATTCTTGAACTTGGAGGAGGTGATCCTTGAAAACCAACCAGTTGTCCTGCTGCCGGTAGGTCCCTGGACAGACTGTTTTTTCAGTTTGAAGCCATTTCGTCTTGTCCTGTCACTACAGGCCTTTGTAATAAGCCTCTCTCCATCTTTCTTGTGGGCTCCGTTCAGGTACTGGATAGCCACTATTAGGTCACTCCAAAGTTTTCTCTGGGATGAACGATCCCATTTATCTCAGCCTTCCCTCATAGGAGAGGTGCTCCATCCCTCTAATCATCTTGGTGGCCTCCTCTGGACTCAATCCAACAGGTCGATGTCCTTCCTGTGCTGGGACCCCAGAGCTGGAAGCAGTTCTCCAGGTGGGGTCTCACCAGAGCAGAGCAGAGGGGCAGAATCCCCTTCCTGGCCCTGCTGCCCACGCTGTTTTGGATGCAGCCCAGGACACGTTTGGCTCTCTGTGCTGTGAGTGCCCATGGCTGGGTCATGTCCAGCCTCTCCTCCTCCTCCAGCACCCCCAGGTCCTTCTCAGCAGGGCTGCTCTGATCTGTTCATCCCCAGTCTGTGTTGGAACCAGGGTTTGCCCTGATCCAGGTGCAGCACCTTGCACTTGGCCTTGTTAAACCACATGAGATTCCCACAGGCCCAGTTCTTAAGCTTGTCCAGGTCCCTCTGGATGGCATCCCACCCTTCAGGTGTGTCAACTGCACCACTCAGCTCGGTGTCATCTGCAAATATGCTGAGGGTGCACTCGATCCTTTTGTCTCTGTCATTAATGAAGGTGTTAAGTAACACTGGTCCCAGTATGGACCCTTGAGGGACATCACATGTCGCTGATGTCTGTTGGGACGTTGTGTGCCTTCAGCCTGGGCAAGGTTTCTGTGCAAAATTGCGCTGTTTGTTCTGCCTACAGGAGAAAGCTCCAGGAAGCTTTCCTGCTGCCCTTCTGTATCCATTGATTTATGGTCTGGCAACTTTTCACCTGCTCGCACACTCAGACACAGAAGAGGGTACAGAGAAAGGAGGCGGCTAATTCGGGATAATCAGGAGTTGGTTGCTGTTAGGGCTTTCTGTGCTGTTCTTCTGGATGCATTTCGACACACCAGGGCAGTTCTAACATGAGCTGTCCCAGCTGCTATTGGGTAATTTCTGAAACTGCACTGTCCAGGAAGAAAAGAGAAGAATGTGTTATTTATAAAACTTCTTGTGACTGCTCTTCAAGTAACCTGTGCAGATTAGGAGCTTTTGTTTGTTTGCTTGTTTTTTCCTAGCTCCAATATAAATCAGTTTCTCACCTTGATTTGCATGGGGCAGATCACATGGTGAGGTTGTACCAGCAGTGAATGTGTACTTATGATGGATGGATTTCTGGAGCTTACTAACAAAATTTTGTACAACTTAGACTACATAATTAAATCAACCAGGAAAATTCTAGTATGTAGCTATTAAACGTATATACTGCGCTGATACTAAGGGTCTTTGTGAATCAACCTTTTTGGTTAAGCAGTAATATTCCTCTCCAAACTTTTTAAACCAATCTTGCACTGAGTAATTTTAGAATAAATTCTGTAGGGTGGATTTAGTACAAAAATGTCCTAGGTTAGTGACACATGCTGACTATAGTCTTTGCAAGAATTTTTTCTGTCAACAACCAAGAACAAAAAACCAAACCAAAACAACCAAAAAAAACCACCAAAAGAAAACCAAACAAAAAAAGAAGTGCATCTTCCATCTTAATTGAACCCTTGAAATTCGTGCCTACAAATCAAATGAAAATGGAAACTAGATGTCTTGTCAGGAAATTGCAGACTATCAGTCACAGCTATGGATGAAAGCTAGCACGACCTACATCTGTCGTGTTGATACAATGGTGCTGGCATTACAGTTTCATTGTTTAGGTTTAGGGTCAAGCCTGTTGAGACCTCTTTTTATTCAGCTTTGAATGTATCCATTTTCATTAAGTTTTTCAAAGCTGTATGAAAGACTCAGCAGGGCAAGATGTGGCGTTGCTGAACCTACGTTAGTCTTGCAGCTATCAAACTGTCTCGTAGTCACAGATGGTCACTGCGATTGTCCACACCAATCTACCGCCGGAGCTGCTATTGAAAGGGCACAAAACTGATGGTACAAAGGGACGCCTTTTTTCCCGCCAATAAATGAAGCTAGTGTTGCTGTGAGCTGGCATTGTCAGAGGTTTTGTGCAGGAGAAGAATAGTTGTTGACAAACCAGTTTCCATGCTGAAAAATGCTACTCCTATTCCCAAACTGAGAGATCTTTCCTTGGTTGAGTAACTGCTAATATCAGAGTGGCGTTTTGCAAACTATTTTCATTGATTATTTGGATGATGGTTGTACTGGGCAGTCTAATATTGACAGCAGTAAGTGTGAGCTTGCTAAAGTAGATATGTTTCTGTTTCGCAATTGCATTAGAAGAAAATCTCTTTGACTGTACACTGTTAAAGACATCGGAGGCCTTAATTGCCGCATTTCTATGTTTAATCCTCAAATGTTAGTGTCCTTACATACGTTGAAGGAGCTTGAACAGTTGTCTCTTTGAGTTAGGTAACATGGTTAACCAAGTACCAAATACATTGTTTTTCATGCTATCAAAATGGATAGTTTTGGAGCTAGTAAATAAATCTTCCAAGTGTTTCTTATTGGCAGTGTAAATGTGCTTTTTGTTTTGTTTGTCTTTAAACAGAACTGCTTTTTCCATTTTCCTACTACCATTTTCCAAGTAACTTTTCTTTCTTTCAGGGTGGGGTGAAAGCCTCTGTATGAATGACCTCTCTGTTTGTTAACAGACTGGAGAAAGTTTTTGTGAGATTAAAACAGTTCTTGCCTGAAAGAACAATAAGAAGCAATAAAGCTGATTCCTATTGTATGGGATTCTTTGTGGCCCCTGATAGATCCTTTTACCAGGGGCGAAGGAGCCTTCAAAATTCAAGTGACCACAGCAATGAAATGCATGCTTGTTCCTGGATGGGAAATACTAGGCTTCTGTGGAGACCAGTTGAAAGATTCACCCCGTAACAAAGTACCAAGTAATAACAAAGTACAATTTAGAATCATACTTTAATTATCATGGTATGGGGACTTCAGGGTGGGTTTGCCATCCCCCTTAGTTCACCGAAGCTGTCCATTCGTTAGCCTCCTGTGCTATGGTGGTGTTTTTTATCCCACTAAGACCCTCAGTAATTTCTGAGTTGCCTTTTGCCCTTGGCATTTCATAGCTGAGTACATGAATGTTTGTTTGTTTGTTTTTTTGTTTTGTTTCTTCATCTGGCCTGTCAGTCTGTTGCTACATGAAATGTCATAGACAGGTATAAGTTACAGAAGAGTACATTTCTACGTGTGAGAGGTAGGGAAGCTGGTAATGTACTTAAATTTGCAGTCACGAGAATGAAATACTGGATGGAACTGAATAAGAGGAATGTTTTTCCCATAAAATGAAAATCACCTGTAGAGGGATGGATTTGACTGTCCCAGAAAGAAACTTCCAACTTCCTTCTGCCTTGATTATTCTGTTAACAAGGGAATCTAAAGAATGAGAGTTTTTGCCAGGAAAGTGATGAATATTGATGATTTTCAGATTTCGCAAGAACTGGAAGTAATTTGACACTGACCTAAAGCTGAGTCACTTCTGTAACTAGTGCTTCTTAATGACTTCAGTCAATGTGTCCTTGCTTCTGTGATCATGTTTTCTGCTGCCTTGCTTGGTCTCAGCTCTGGTATTATTCTCCCCTTTCTGCCTTACAGTATACTACATGCAAATAAGTCCTTAAACAAGCATGATGTAAATTATTAGAATTTCTCAATAATGGTTTCCTGGAAGCTGTGTCCTGTTTGAGGGGCAGTTTCTAGGCTTGTGGGCTCCTTTCTCATAGCTAGTCTGTGTTTATTATGATGTCAGTGTAGCTTATGCTGTGTATTTTTCGGGCAGAAGCTTTTCCCTGTTCTTTCTGATATATCAGGTGCTTGGTAGAATAAGCAATAAATGTGCTTGAGCCTAGCAGTACAGATTTCACAAATTGAAAGCCTTGTGCAAAAGCAGTTGGCCTCAGCATCCCAGGGACTGCAGAGCTCTGAGGGTTTGGGAGCAGGGAGTGGTGGGGGAGACACTCGGCTGATGTGATCCCATAGCCTGGCCCCTCCAATGCAAGGTGCAGCCTGCCATAGCTGCTTTAGCAGCCTCTGTGCCGGGCAGTCCTGGCACCTCCTGCACCTACATGATACGCAGGAGGGCTCTTCTGACTGTGATAGCTTCTGGGACCCTACCAGCTGCGGACAAACAACCTGTCAGTGAACTGGTCAGGTTTAATTAATTACTAGTTTGAGTAATACTGAAAAAGAACTGTTTGGGATTTTCCATAGTCACTGTCAGAACAGAAATAGAACTTCAGCCTTCCTTTTCAGCTTCAGTTTAACTTCACATCCAGAAAGAAATCAAGATCTTGCCCTGTCAAATGCATTGGAGTCAAGCAGAGGATCTTAAAGACAAGTCCATGAGTTGCAACAAACACAAGTACTTGCCATGTTTCATTTCAAGATGTTGTTTTCTGGCTTTGCACACAATGTCAGATTTCTAAGAATAAATGTAAAGGAAAAATTTTGGAGTGCAGTGTGCTCTGCTGAGGGAGTAGTTTCTGGTGCCTCTGGACCAGTTGTACCTTCTTAGTCTGGTTTCCAATGCAGCTGTTAGATGGAACAGCAAATCCCAATAAACTATTAAAAGATCTAAGAGGTCAGGTGTGGTTTTGGGAGGGTGGTGTTTTCTTTTAACCCTTACATTGCAATTAAAGGAAAATCTATCCTATTAGTTATTTGAGAGGTGTTAAGGTATTAAGTAAATTGTACTGGCTGCATAAATTATATTGAGGTTTAAGATAACAGCAGTATCCTAAAAAAAAAGGAGAAGCTTAAGGTTTGGATGCTTGAAGAAAAGTCTTGCTCCTTTGTGAGGAATTACTATTCTGCGCTTCAGGGAAAAGCCAATGTTTATGCTGCAAAATTAAACACATTTACATTGTCCCAATGTCATAGGAACATTACACCAATTACCTACTTATATGCTCAAAAACACTCGGTTTGTACTTCCTTACTATTCTTGTGGTTTAAAATGTTATTTTCTTATCTGATGACATTTCTTTTAGAAGGTGTTTGTAAAATTTTGCGATTCCACACATAGCAGACTGTACTAAAGCTATTTTGTAGATTGTAAAATTGCTTCTAGATGTTAATGAACCCCAGAACAGTATAGGATTTTTTACCTTACCTGATGATATAGCTGAAAGCACCTGCGTGACCTTTAGAGAGGTATTGAGTTTTACGACAGAATTAAAACATCTGGCAAATGTTCTATCTGCTGGTTATTACCATTACCATTTCCTTCAAGACACCAATTTCCGATAACCTATCCTGCATCATGGCTTTTCTTCAGAAGAGAAGGAGAGATTCTACCCCAGGTAATTGTAATCACCCAGACCATTTTCATACTGTCTACAAGCCTGAGGGATGTTTTAGCATTCCAGTCTAGCCAGGAGCATACAGCATCCTAGACTTCATCAGCTTGGGGCTGTTGCTACATGAGAGCTTTCAGTGTGAGGACACTTGGGAACTATGCAGCCAGAAAACTAGGAAGAGAAACCTGTAGATAGCAGGTTATATTTGTTGTTCAGATGTCTCTTCTGGAAAATGCTTGCAGAGTTGCTCAGCTTGATTGGGATTGAAATGCGGTGCAGCCAGGATACTGCGTATCACTGTACGCCTCAGCCTACAGTTTATTTTAACTGCTAGGACCATTTTTCACTGGTCTTTGATGCTTCCCTTCTTTTACGTTCTCTCCTTTTGCATTCTGTGTCTCAGAGGTGGCTGTTGCTACCCTTTTGCCTGAGGAATGCTGGCAGTCTCACCTCTGAGCTCTTCCACCTAAATTCTTAATCAAAGAGCCTGCAGCGTGAGAGCAAGCGTACTGCCTCTGTATCTCCTCTGCCAAGAGCATTGAATTGATATGTTTATCTTTCTGTGGTGGATGGACCTTGCCCACTCTGTGTCTCTCTGGCCACAGAGGGGTTAAGTGTCTTAGTTTTAAATGCCTTCCTGTGGTTTTGGGTGTCTGCTATTGGTTACCACCAGTTAGATAAACTGCTGCTACTTTTAAAGCTCCTTTCCCTCCATCCCTTGACTTCCTTTCAAAAATATGCAAAAAATACATGCAAATATTTCATGTACTGCTGTTGTTATCAATGCAAACCTTTCAAGGCATTCTCCTGAGGGAAATTAGCAACACCTTATTCATCAGTGTACTTGACAGTAGTCTTACTGGCACGGGGTATGGGGTGGGGGAAACTGTTTGCATGTTTTTATAAGTGGTTTATATCAGGAAAAATTGGAATTTGCTTTGACTCTTTAGGCATATAATTCCTGCATAAATTGCTTATCGAGTGAAATGATTAATTACAGCTAGAGCTTTATATAAAACTGAGGAGTTGCAGAGAGTAGAAGACTTACAATAATACCTTGAAAACAGTACATTGCACCTTCGAAGTGGTACATTGCAGAGGGAGCTGGAATTGGGCCCCACACTTCCTGAAGAGTCAGCCAAAACTCTGTGCTTTAATTTTGTCAGCCTTGCTGTGTGGTGCTGTCTGTTAGAGAGTAGTTGATGTCTGATTCTTTTTTTAAAGTTTTTTTTAAAGTGGAGTTTAACCTTACAGTTGCTCAGTACATTTAAAAAAAAACCATTTTTTGAAAGTGTGTGATATAAAAATCTCAAAATAAAAAAGCACAAGGGAACTTCTAACTGCTTGAGCTGCATATGCTTAAAGTTTATGAAAAGAGGTATTCAGGGACAGGGTGCAGCGTTGCGTCTTGCATCCTCAACGCAGCTGCTTAGCAGCGATAAGGAAGCAATGCTCTATTCATGCTGACCTTGTTTCCAAAGAAGCCTTGTCCTAAGAACTACTGAAAATAAGGAAGAATTTCCTGTGACATGCTGCTCATGTTGGCTTTTTAAAGGGGAGTAGAATGAAATCTCTGAGCACGACACATACTGTATCTAACCACACAGGATTTCCTGTGCTGGAATGGAAGCTTAGTGGAAGCCACGTTTTTTCTCTTCCTCTTAATTCATTCAGAAAAATAGAGGTCAGTGTCGTGAATTGATATGGCTGTAGTCACTGTTAAAAGCTAAAATCAGCAATTGCTAATGGATACATTGTGATGCCAAGAGGACTGCACGGCAATTTTTTTTCCCTATAACACAATAAGGCCTGTACATATCTTGATGACACTTTTAAACTCTCATAAAAGAAGAGTTGTGGATTTAAAAGTTCCATCTCAGTGAAGGTGCAAAAAATAATGCATATATTGCCTTAGACTTCAGTGTCTTTTGGTAGTAGACTTTTTGCTCTGTTCAGAATTAAGCTATTAATGAATTGGAAAAGACACAGAATAACAGTTGGATTTTGCCTCTGAAAACAGTGAAAGTATTTATTTTTCCTTAAATTAAACTGCATTTTATAATACTTTAGTTAAATAAAATTCCCAGTGTTTTTCCTGTCTGTTGCTCATTTGCAGCATTATCTTCCTGGGAGGGTCTCATTGGGTTTGAATGGTAAAATCAGAGCTTCCTGCTACAACCACAGCGAAGGCTGGAGTTATGCAGTGGGCTTTGATAGGATGGAGTGCATATATTTTTAATCCTGTTTAAAATATAATCACCTTGTTTGTGGTAGATCTTCAGAGAATGAGCTAACAGCCTGTGCTTAATGGCAAGTCATCCAGATGTGCTCACACTGTGCTGTGGCACCATGCAAGCTCACTTTGCTCCAGAGCCAAGCTGACCAAGCAGCCTCCTGACTGTGCTGTCTTAATCGTGAACCCAGAGCTTTCCTGGTACTTCTTGGCTTGGGTTCAGTGCTTTCAAGTTGTTCAGACATTTTTATTCTTCCCATAGTCCAAACAGTGGTGTACTGTCATCATGGAGTATAGGTAAGAATGTGTTTACTGGCTCATGTTGCTTGTTTTGACTCTGTGCACATCTTCTCCCCGACTACAGCATTCACAGAGGAGAGAGATTAATTCCTCTATAGTTTTTACTTTTACTCAATAGTCTTATTTGTATTGCTTTAATGTCATGTGGATTTGCTTGGGCTCATGCCTGTGCATGTTTTTATGGGTCTTTTTTGTCTAAGAAGCAAGAGGTTTTTTTACACCTGGAATGGTTCTGCTTCTCTCTAGCAATTCTGAGACATATTGCCCTAAAGAGCTCTTTTTCAAAGGGGAAGAAGTCATCTCATGGCAGATCTACAGTGCTTCTGCTGGGTAGAGTCTCTGTACTTCTTCATTTTCTTCCGCGGTATTCATAGCCTGGTACTGCAAGCCCTCAGTATCATGAGAGCCAACAAGAGGTATGTGTGAAAGGCCTATGTGGATGGACTCAACCTGCTTTTAAGCACAGTCCTGTTTGCCATACTTCCCTGTTACGCATACCAACACAGAACTTCAGCTGTTTCTATGTGATGTCTCTGCAGTTCAGGCTTAATTTGAGTCAGGACTTACATTTGTATGTTACTGAGGGGATACTTGGATCTTGTATGTCTCATTTAATTGATTGAATATTTTAATATCAAAGCAAAATCATAAGAGGCAAACTATTAAGGAATTTTTGTGTATGTTTTACATGAGGACTTCTTTCTGTGCTACTTTACATATATTTTGATTGCATATGTACGTTGAAAGTGACTCGAGAGTACTGTTCTCTTCTACAGATGGGTATTTAAACAGTTCGCAGAAGCAAATAAAACTTGTAGATCAGAATGTTTCCACTCAATTGGATGATCTTTTAAATAAAACAGAATTTAAAGGCACTTTTAAACAAA
Organism: Melanocharis versteri; assembly: GCA_013397845.1. Lineage (NCBI taxonomy): Eukaryota > Metazoa > Chordata > Aves > Passeriformes > Melanocharitidae > Melanocharis > Melanocharis versteri. Next base: position 333,096 of record VZTG01002809.1, on the reverse strand, counting down.
GTGCAGTGGATATTTTCCTCTCTCTCTTTGCACAATCCCCAGATTCTCCCTGGATGATTATTTGAATAAATATTCTACTTATTAGTGAAGTTGGGTAGTTAAAGAGGGAATTTGATGTCTTTTGAGTTCACTGTAACAAACACACACACACACACACATATACATATATATATATGTATGTATGTATATGTATATGCACACACATATATGCGACTATTTGGAGTTGCACAGAGGTTGCATAGAGGAAAGGTAACATAGGTTTTCAAAATATGTTTTCGGTACCTCGAAACACAAGGTATCATAGGCTTTTAGAGTGATGACAACTTAAAGATACTATATATCTTGCAGCACATTTGAGAATTGAGGTAGTTTTTCAACTTCTCATCAAAAGGATTTTTCACCTTTGATTTTCATATCGTACTGCATGTTATACTGAGGGTGAGAATAGTAGCATACACTGTTCAGCAAGACTACAGGTGTGTTGGCCCAGCAGGAATAGTTTGGCAACTTAGGGTAAGTCCTAGAAGTGCTTCATTGATAGGAATAAAGTTTTCTCAACCCTTCTAAGGGTCTTACTTGTTTGGGCAGCATTTCCGTGCATCCTGTTTCTTTGGTCTCCAAAGGAATCACATGTCCATTCACCAGGTGAATATCCTCTTCTGTACAATATTTATAGTTTTGCACAGCGCAACTGAAATTAAAATGCAGTATTTATGGGTCTGCCATGCACTGCTCCTCAGACTACCATTTCTTTTACTTGCTGTCACCTAGAATAATGCAGCTAAACTTCAGTAATAGGTTTTCCCTGGTCTGTAGGATAGCACCTAGTGCATTTATACTGTATTTTCTGAACCTTTTTGTTTTACTAAAACTTAGCCGTGCTAAAAAGACATGAGTAGCCTATGTTTCAGTTTATGGTTTCTGGGCTTCTCTTTTGATATTCTGCAAGAAATCCCAGGTACAACTTGGCATACTCTTATCTGAATTACAGTTTGGCCTTAAAATGTAAAGTTTTGCAACTCTGTACTAAGACAGTGTGATAATTATGCTCTGTACCTGCCTTTAAGGAAGCAAAAAGTAGTTTTAAAATGATAATTTGCCATTAGCAATGAGAGAACATCCCAGAAATTATAAAACCTAATGGGAGATATCTGAAATTACACAGCGTGTGTAAGCCTGTGTGTGTTGTACTGGCTTAGAGGGAAATTTTGCTATGTATTGCTTACCATATGCACTAAATTTATGCAGGACATCAGTCCTTATTACTCTGGTCACTGGCCTTTCTTTCAGTGAATGAATGAATGAACGAATGAGTTGTGAAGAATGTCTTTGCATCTGCAGGTTGTGAATGAAACATTGGATTGCATATTGCTGTGGTGGCCTTCCTGTGCAGTATTTGGTTGCTCAGAGACAGTATCCACAATTTCTTTTGATATTTAATTTAAATACATGCAGTCCTTTGTGTGTGGGATTATGTGTATGTGTATGTAAATGAGACTGTAGTATGAGGATGGCATTTTAAACATATGGTCATCTTTTACTATGTTTGTGGTAACCCAGAAAACCAGTTAAAAAAATAATCTAGTGTACTTGAGATTCATATAGCAAGCCTGCTATATCAGCATTTTCTTGACATTATTTGTGTATGTGCCTGCTGAGGGCTGCATGCCTGAAGGCTGTGAAGGGGAAGGTGAGACGTGTGCTGACCTTTCTGGGTATCAGACAGACTGTTACTGGGTGAATATGTTTAATGCTTGCTGTGAAGATACTGAAGGGCAGGTACTGAACTGAGTATTATTCCAGCTCACCTTTCTTTGTATTTTTCCCCACTTGTTTGGAGACAAAAGAAATTTTGTTGGAAGCCCAAGACACCAATCTGACAGTTCCTTGTCTTCTTGCTTGTTAAACAGTTTATCACTGTTGCCCATCTGGGAAAGGTACACTAGCACAGTGATCTGCACAGGAAAGAAACACTTATCAATGCTATGGAATAGACACAGTGGAAAGAAGACAGTAAATGTGTTAAATTTAATTTTAAGCCTTTTCAGTTTGAAAATATAAAATCATTGCTTTTACATTGTAGTAGCAATGATTGTTTCATGTTGTTTGTAAACAGAAAGATTTGACAATAAGCATGTTAGTCTGCTAGCAACTGCATCTATGCGGGTACTTACAGATGATTAATGGAAGACAATAGCATATAGGGATTAGTAAGGACATATTGCCACAATTAAAACTGGAGAATATTTTTTTGAATAATAGATGAAATGAGGAAAGAGGAATCTTCCTAGCATATCTACTGTGATGTGTGTGTTGTGCCCACACAGAATAGGAAAAGTTGTATTACTGAACAGGGAGTCTTTGACGTAGGAGCGTGTGATAAGGGTTTAATTACTTCTTTGGGCTAATACTTTGTATTGTATTTTCTTTGCATTTTTTCTCAGTTGTTATTGCTACTGTCAATTACTAATCTGTCTAGAGAATCAATAGTTTTGATTTAAGTAGACCAGGATCATCATCTTATATCCATTTCCAATTTCACCACTGGGTGCCCCCATAAATTCTGCAAGGTCCTACACACACATGCACACTTTGATAAATAACAAATGGCAGGTGCAGCTGGTCACAGATGTTACCAGATTTGGCTGTCTGGTCAGATTGATGATGTTATGTTGAAGCCATGACATGAAATGAAGTGTTCTCTGCACATCTCCAGGGACCTGGTGCCTGTGAGGTGCCAAAATATCTTTGGCAAGCTGGAGTCACAAAGTACACGTGGACTCACTGGAGAAGAGAAAATTTTAACTACATTCAGAGAGGACAGCATCTTCTGGTAGATTGCTTATTTAAAAGAGATGCAAAACTTCCTTCTAGAAATGCTCTGGTTTAGGAGTAGTCATTTTAGCAAAGCAATTCCCCGAGTCCACAGCTTGTGCCTTTCACCTTCTCTTTTGGACCTCGCAGGAGGGTAGGCTGCAGACCACAACTAGTCATCCCAGATTACGCTGTGGTTCCTTCTGTCCCAGGGGACTTGCTTCCCCTTGGCTGCCACCAGAATGCGGAGGCTCTCACATCCCATGCTGAACACACGTCTTATCACAGAGGCAGATACATGTGTGAGACACCTGCATTGGGCAGATGGCAGTCACAAGCAACTTCCAGTTGTGTGCCCAGCTGTGCCTCCTGCCATGGCTGCTGTGCATCTGGATACAAGAATGCCTACAAGCTATGGAACTTAACCCTTGTTTCTCCAGAGTGTTTTCTCTACTGGAGGAGTATCTAGAGCACCACTGCTATAGGCAGAAAGTTGGAAACGTGTCAGAAATAGCGTGGGCAGCAGGACTAGGGCAGTGATTGTCCGCCTGTACTTGGCGCTGGTGATACTGCACCTTGAATCCTGTGTTTAGTTCAGGGCCCTTTGCTACAAAAAGGACGTTTTGGTACTGGAGCAAGTCCAGAGAAGGGCGTGGAGATGGTGAAGGGTCTGGAGCACAAGTCTTGTGAAGAGCAGCTGAGGGAGCTGGGGTTGTTTAGCCTGGAGAAAGCGACACTCAGGGATACCGCTCTCTCCAGCTACCTGAAAGGAGGATGTAGCGAAGTCAGGGTCAGTCTCTTCTCTCAAGTAACAAGCAGTAGGACAAGAGGAAACTGCTTCAAGTTGCACCAGGGGAGGTTTAGATTAGATATCAGGAAAAAATTCTCCACATTTCTCCACCAAAAGGGTTTTCAAACATTGGAGCAGGCTTCCCAGGGAAGTGGTGAAATTTCCGTCCTTGGAAGTGTTCCTCCAAAAAATGTGTAGTGGTGGCACTTGAGGATGTGGTTTAGTGGTGAAAATGGCAGTGCTGTGTTAATGGTTGGACTTGATGATCTTGAGGTCTTTTCCAACCTTAATAATTCTATGAAAAAGAAAATTATTGTTACTCAACTGTTCATTTTCTTTCATTACACATTATTTTGAGCTACATAAATTTTTAAGAAACTTTGAAGAACGGAAGTCACAAAAGCTATTTCAGTATCAATTTGAAATTTCATATATTTATATATGAATTTTTATATGTAGGTCATATATTGACCTATAGGAGGCTTTTAATGTCTTCTAGCCTTGAATTCTTTTTATCTGTCCTTTAGACTCTTGTCTAGTTTCTCATCTTTAAAATTATTAAGGTACCAATTACAGTCTCTGGAAGAAACAGAATCACAATTAAGAAAGGGGGAGGAACTTCAACAGATCAGAAAGGTGAAGAGGACCTACTGGACTTTGAATTTTACCTGAACTTGTGATAGGAAAATACCATTGCATATTATTGTATTTAACTTGTTAAAGATAGGATGTGAAGTGTGTTCTCTATTTTTTGGTGAGGACTAAAACCATAATGGCATTCTTCAAAATATCTGACTTTGCTCTGTGAATCGGATCATGGGACATAAATCCATGTTCTTTGCACTTGAGAAGGAACTGCTCTTTGGTAAATTATTTTATTCATTCTACATATTACAAGAGTTCATGAAAGTTCTCCAAGTTTACTGGTTTTTTTTTTTTTAGTTCACAAGTGCAATAAGTATTTAATTATGGGTGTAGCAGATCTGGGCATGGTTATTGTTGCCTCCAGCTGAAAAAATGCAGTCTCATAGTTGCTCTACCTGATGAGAATGTCCTCATCATCAGACAAAAGCCTGTTGGGGTGAGAGCCTCCTCTTGCCTTCCTTCTGGCAGCATTTAGTTTTCCGTGGATTCCTCATAATTGTTACAGAGTCTGAGCTAAAGGGAGAATGACTTCTTTTTAGTGATAGAAACTATCACTATTCAGTGGGAATTTTTTTGCAAGCCCCTTAGTGATAAAGAGGGACCCTACCCATACTTTTTTTTGCTAAAGACTAGGTGTGACCATCAGACTGTGATCACAGAGGGGCTTTTTCTCCTTCTCTCTTGAGACAATGGATCTCTGAAATCAGGCAGCATCAAGCGAGGCTTCTCAGTATAGGTTTTTGGGACAGACTGACTCAGTTCTTTCAGATGGAAGAACTTCAACCTAGGCTGTATCATACTTGATGAAGAGACTTCCCAACAGGCTTTTGAATACCGTCTTGCTTTGTCTGCCACTGTCAAGGAAGGGTTGAAAGTTTGAATCATCTCTCAAAGTGAACACCTGCCGTGTGTATCTCAATGCAGGGAGCTGTTTCTAAGCCTCAGACAGAGCCTGCCAAGTACCTTGGTGGGCTACCTTCCTACCTCAGTGGAAGGCAGAAATCTTCATTGAGGAGTCTGGAAGCACCGTAATTGCATGTGCGTGATACTATGTTGGAGCAAGTGACTCTTGCTTCTCCACCCAGTCTTCTCTCAACCTAAAGACTTGGAAAACTAAATGAATGCAAACAAATGGGTACTTTTGGACGATGTCTCTTCCATGGTAGAAAATGTCAAAAATTGTCTGGGAAGAACAGAAGTATTATCAGGTTTTATCAAGAAACAAGCTGACAGTCTTATTTCAACAGAGCACATAAAAACAGATAATCAATCCAACACTCAGTCTGCAAGTGCTTCTGTAAGAATGTCAAACCCTTACAAGCTAATACAAATGGATTGGAGTGTCCGATTCTTAGTTAGGATACTTTAACAGTGAATATTCCAGAGTTGTAATACTGGTTTATATGTCAGAATAGGAGCAGGTTACACCTTTGGAATAATGGCTTTGTGCTTTAAGGACAGTGAAACTGGATAGCATTAATAAGTCAAATGTATCAACAGGTGCCCCAGTCCATGTGGATAGAAATTGAGTGAATATATAGCAATTATCCTGGAAATATACCAGCAGTTATAACACAGTTATGATGCAGAATATAGAGGAAGATGAGGATTGCCGTGGTGTCAGAAAACAGTAATGTCCAAAAAATTTAGTTACTTCTCCATATGCAAGGGAGAAGTCACAAAAGGTATGATGTGGAAATAATGGTCAAGTACAAATGACTTTGTTGAAGAACCCACAAGAAAAATTCTGATTTTGTACTGGGTCTTCATTCACAATTTATATGCTGAAGAATTGTAATAGATGATGTATTTTAATTCAGTTTTCTCATTAAATGAAAAGGCTTCCCAAAAAACCCTCACTTCCCATTATAATGTTTCAGAAAGGAAGTAGATAAAACTGGGGAAACAATCAAAGTCATATTAAAAGGAGCAGCAGAAAGGGTAAAATACATAATGGACTACGGATTAAACCATGGATTAAGCTATTAAACTATGGCTCTGGTTTAATGTGTTCTTTGTAAGTGTTCTAGGTTAATAGTATGCTACATATCAGAAAGAGTTTGCTATATAAATCCATGGTGCAGAATTTATTAAACACTGTATATAATTGTAGTCTGTAGTCTCTCTGTCTTATAACAAAGGTGACATACTTAAAAACATTCAGGATACATGGAACCACTTGGGTGCAAAGGCAATTCCAGATGACCTGGGAACAAATGGCTGGGGAGAGAGATGGGAAATTATGTGTTGCTGAAGTCAAAAAAATTATTAAGATCATGGAAAAGATGACTAGGAATGACTGAAGTGGCAACATTATGGAACACATTCTTCCTGGAGCATGCATAGGATCATGAGGGAATTAGACAATTACTAGACTTCATTATAAGTGTCCAGTGTGAGAGGTGATGATCTTTAACCTGGAAACGATCTGCCAATCTGCAAGTGTTCTGGCCACCAGTTGAAAAAAATGTGTGTGCCCAATGTATATGATATAATTCTGACTTGCTGTGTTTAATTCCTTACTAAGAAGAGAATATTCAATTCAAGGATAAAAACAAATGTTTAAGGCTGGAAAGCCTTGTACTGTGAAAAATGTCACCTATTCAAAAGCTAAATCTTCTTTTTTGAAGAAAGCATGTTTTCTCAGTTTTTCTGTACTTTGGTCAGGTCACTTGCTGGACGTGTTTCTTAAATTGACTTTTCTTGGTAGTTGTTAGCATTTCACCAAATTGCCTCAATATACTGCTTTGTAATAGAGATGGAAAGGAGCTGCTTCTGGTCCTCTTTAGGACAGATCTTCAGGAAACAGCTGGGCTTTCCTTATAACCTTTTTTTCCTTAAACTGGCCTCCATTAAGTAATTTTGTGCTATTTGCAGTATGTTGGTTACTTACTGGAATAGTAAAATTTGGAATACATATTACTTAAATATGAATACATTCATATTTTTATTCCTGAAGAATTTTCTTCCTAAAGCCTGAAACTGTCTTACATTCCTGCAGGCATTTTTCAGAAACAGAGGTAAAGATTTTTACCCTGAGTCTTGTTAGGCTGATGTGATCATGCTTATGTTTTTGGATGACACTTCTTCCAAAAGGTAATGCACATAGCAGCATGAGTCAGTGGCTATCGACCTTGTCATATTAAAAATGTTTGAAAGAGCTTTTAATCTGCCCCAGTGCACATCAAATAAGCATAGTTAACAATCACTGCCTTTAAAGAACTCTTAGTATTCTCTCAGGGAGGTCTAGATGTCTTCCTGATACAGGCAAATTGTGTGCACAACAGTACTCAATATTTTTATTTGGAGAATTATTTCTCTTATTTCCAAATTAGTTTAGTATATTACTCAATTGAGCAAAATTCTTTGTTTAGAGGACTGTCTACAGTCCAAGGAACAGTTCATTTGAGTTTTCTTTAGCTGTAATTGTGAAGCAAATTATTGGGAAGTAAGTGTATGTGAAGAAGTTGTATATTAACTTTGCTTGTGATTGTGCAGTTTATCTTTTCAGTCCCGGTGTACAATCATGGTATAATTTAGGTTGGGAGGCATGTCTGGAGGCAATCTAGTCCAGCCTGTTCCAAGCAGCCCCTTAGATGAGGTTGCTCGAGGCTGTTTGCACTTGAGCTTTGCATACATCCAAGAGTGGAGATTTCACTAACTCCCTAGGCAACCTGTTCCCTTGTTTGACTGCCGTCACAGAGAAGACTTTTTCCTTGCAGCTAATCGGGATTTTCTGTCATGCAGTTTGTGTCTACTGGTTCTCCCGCCATCACTCTGCACCTCTGGGAATACCATTGTCTGCCTTCTGCATGTATGCCTTCCCATTAGGCAGCTGAGGACAGCACTAGTGTCTTCCCATGTGTTTCAGTCCACAGTTAAAAGTGAAAAAACTTTCAAGTTGCCATTTCGTTTCCATGTGGGAATTGTAACATGAAAGTCTTTTGCCTCAAAAGTCCTCTGTCAGCTGAATATTCTAATTATACAAAGTTTTTCCTCCCCTTTTTAAGTAAGGGTAGGCCAGTTGAAGTCAGTGAGACAGTAGTGGAAAGTATAAAGCACTTCAATTACAACTCTCTGAGAATTACAGTTCCATTTTGAATCCAGATATTTTCAGCTCAAAGTGTGAGGATGTTTTTCAGGCTCTCTTCCAACAACATGTCAGAACCTCATGTGTGTAAAGCGGTCTCTTATAGGAAAAACTTGAGCTTTGCCATTCAGTATAAAATCTGGTTTTCACTTAAGTTTGCCAGAAAGCTTTTAGGCAGATGTTTAATGCATCTTAATATAGCTGAGTGCATTTCTGCTGCTGCCAGAGGAATTGTACCCTAGTGTTTTTTGGAAATGATTGCCTTAATCGTGCTTTCCCAAGCCTTCTGAAAGTTCATCATTTGTGTATTCTAAGTCATGTCAGTTTTTGATGTTCCAACTATTTTTGGTTAGATTTCAGTTGTTGACTCTTTTTAATAACTAGCTAATTTTTCTTTACTACTACTCCAGAAAGTATACATAAGTTTAGTTTTTCTGTGCTTTTCAAGTATTAAATTTGAACTTTCTTTGGAATATCCAGAAGATACAGCAAAACAAAAAGGCAGGAGAAACTGTTTTATTGAACTGTGGTGTTTGGTTCTGTCAAATTGATTCAAGCAGGTTTAACTGCTCAAAACTTACCATGCATAAGTACACACACTGCAGTACTTTTGACAACAGAATCTTACTGCCTTGGTATTTCAGAGCAAACATTAAACAAGGTGGTTTTATCTTCTAAGGTTTATAAAGAAGCATTTTGTTTGTTGGTTGGAGGATGATGTGATTTAAAACATAGAGAATGCTGGTATTTTCAACTGAGTAAGAAGGAAAAAGAAATACAATTCACTGTAGCCTCTCAAACAGTGAAACTCAACTTGTTCATATTCATAAAATAAAATGAGATTCTTAGGGCCTGGTGTTTGAGGCTGATGAACATGGCTCCATGGCTATAATTTTTCTTTGCATCACACCTAGATGTGTTTTACCTGGTTTAAGCCTTTTAAAAGGACCTTCCATCTTCTCAAGCTCATTCCCTGGAGGGCAAGTTTTGAAAAAATCTTTTCATCTTGAAAGGTTTTAAAGTGGCTCATTGTGGCAGGAGGAGGCAAGCCCTGTCCAGTGCTTGGATTCCCCGCAAGGAATGAAAAGAAAAATTAGAAGAATTTTCAACTTTTTAATGGGCAACAACATTGATAAAAGTTAATTCTGCTAAGGTTAGAAAGACTGTGTGAAAGCAGTGAAAATTTCTTTCAAAGCTGTTCTCATGACACATACTGAATGAAAGTGCTCATAGCAACTGTCACCAGGGAGACCAGTGAAATCCTGAAAAACCCTAAGGTCAGATGCGAGCACCAGGAGACATTCCGTCTTGATTAACTGGGCTTTGGACCAAACAATCCCTTTCCCCCCAATTTCAGTGTTTTTTTAAACAGTCGAAGAACACCGTGCCTAAGAATAAAGTAATTCTTCATTGCTGAAAAAAGTTACACAGATACAGACAGTATTACATAAGGCAAGCATGGGGCTGGCATTGTAATGATGGCAAACCTCAGAGTAAGCTGTCAGGATACCAAATGGCTGTAAAAATTAGCTGTAATGGACATAGTTAATGCATAATAGGCATGAATCCACAGTCTAACAGCTTGCAGCCTCTTTACTTCTGTAATGTATAATGGCCACCTCCTGGAGGCACTGACTTTTTTTTTTTTTTAAAAAAAAACCCTTAATGGGAAATTTAAAGTAACATCGGCAAATTTCTGTTTTGAGTACCACAAGTTGTTAAATGCAAAGCCTGGAGATGTGCCAAGGAATGTGTTGTTTGTGTTTGTTTTATTCCTAGCTTACAAATTGGGAGGAAGTATTTCACAATACTTTCATGAATATTAAGTAAAAAATTATATTAGAAGTTCAAAATGTGTCACTGGTAAATTCTGGGACAATTTTTCCATGATTTTTGAAAAGGGTGACTGCTGGATCCAAATGCTTTTTTAGTTTATAATCACTTAAATAGTGGGTATGGCGTTCTTGGTGGCAGTTAGGTATTTTACGTTTGTTTTTATTTCCTTTTGGTGCTTTCTTGAGAGAGAGTGCCTTTGCATCTACTTATTCATATCTCTTAGTTGCCGCCTTTTTTTCAAGTTTATATTGCTTTGTCCAGGGCTTCTCTCTATTTCATTGCAATAAGTCTTCATGTATATTGCTGGCTTGAGGTTTATCTGTAACTTCTGCCAGTTTTTTACCCGGGTTCTGGGAAATGCGTAATGGACGTGATGCCCTGGCTCACTCTCCAGCCAGTCACCGTCCTCCGCTCATCTGACACATCTTCTGTTTTGTGGCCTTTTTATTGCTGCTTTTTAAACTGAGAGCATTAAATAGGCCAACTGGCATAAAAAGTGGGGATAGCTGTTTTCTGCTATTGATTAACTTACGCATGACCACACTTTTTAATTTGTGTGGATAAACAAAAACGAAGCAGCCGGTCCAGCAGCTCATTTCTTACATAACCTTGCCAAATGAGTCTCTTTGGGCTGCAGCCTGGATCAGTCAGCCTGGCGTGTATTGATGAAACTTAGCAGTAGTGGAAAGACGTGGCAGCTGTTAGTGTTGTCACTGGCTTCCCGGGTCTGTGGCCTGATGAGCTCTGTGTAAAACAAATGGATAGAAAAGTCATTGGGGTTTGTTCTGTGGTGAGGGTATCCTTTACATTCAGGAATAAATCAGATCTCACTGTAGTGACTGCTGTATTTAAGTTTCTGCTTAGAGAATTTTCAAGATTGCTTATGCCGCTGTTAACAAGAGGTTGCAGACCGTGCTGTTTGAATGCTGATGCACTTCTGCCACTGTGGCCTTCCTGATGCCCCCATAAATGCCCCGACAAGCTGACAGGATTTGGTAGTTTCTGGGGAGCAGTCACCAAGCGACTCTGCTGGCTGCAGCCCTGCTGAACCCATGGCAGACACCGAACACAAGGCTCCAGTGGGGACATGATGCTTTGTGCAGGGGTCACCTGTCCAGGTGAGGCCAGCCCAGGCAGGAGCAGCAGTGAGGCTGGCAAGAGGATGGCAGAGGGGCTGAAGGTCTGTGTAGGAACAGGTGACAACTAGTGCTGTGTTCCTGGAGGGCTGGGATACATCTGCTTTCCTTGGGCTGGCAGCTGTGAGAAGAAAACACAGTAGGAAAGCAGAATGCCTTTTTATAGAAATGGACCAGATCAAATGTCTGAGTCTTGTATCTCTTCCCCAGTGTCAGGATGAGGTGTAGTGCTGGAGATGTTTTTATGCCCATGCTTGCAGGGTTAATACCAAAGGATTTATGGCATTTTCCACTAGATTTCATGCTTATACTCCTAAATTATTCAATTTTGGTATACCAAAAAATCAGTGTAGTTCAGAGCTGGTAATGTCTGCAAGGGATGTCTTAGTTTTAAATTAGCAAACTATCCCAAATATTTTAAATTTTGCCTTAAAACAAGTAATTAGGTGCCTTTCAAATGCTGCTGGCACCATCATAATTGTGTTTTATGATATCCCTAGCTGCCTTTGTGCTGATCCTGGTTTCAGCTTAGAGCAAGGCTGAAACTTCTCACTGAAGTTAATGATGCTCTTAAATCTACACCACCTTCATTCAAACCTAATTAACAATTGGAAAATTTTCAAGGAAAGAATTGATTTTGTTCCAGAAATCTAGATGTTTTTAATGCTGATCTTTCATGCTATGTGAAAGAACAAACTGATTTGACCTTAAGTTTTAATTTATGTAAAACTAAAAAAAAAAAAAAAAAAAAATTCCATACCTCCTATGTCATTTGCAGAACTTTGGGGTTTGGCTGATAGGAATGGATTGTTTGGTTTGCCCTGGGCATTCATAGTAGAACTGCAAAACACAAGAGTAGGAAATAGCTTTTCATGAGACTTCTATAAATGCCTCTAATATGCCTTTTATAATGATACCCTTGCCCAGTCTAAGAAAATAAATAGCATGATGTTTGCTAAGAAATACATCTTGTACTATTTAATATTTTAGTTTCATAACAAAATACTCATGAAAAGAATGCAGAGTTGCATAAGAATATGTTGTTTGCTCTCAATAATGGGAGGAAATGCTTGTGACTTAATAGACATTCTTTATTTTACCAGTAGGGATGGTGGAAGTATGTTCTGTGAGATGACAGTCTTCTCATACAACAGAGGAAAATAAATCTTTCATTCCACTAACTTGCTCGTAAGACATCAATTTACTTGGCAGAGTTGTAAGATTCAGGGAAGCTCAAGATGAAAAGAACTGGGTTGGATGGTTACCTCTGCCTTTTAAGTACTTGATTCTTTTCTGCCTTGATTCTTAATGGAGAGAACATGGTAATTCTGCAATTAAAAAGTACTGGGCTGTCAGTGTCACCTTATTGATTAATTTATAAACATTACAAATTACTGAATTAATTGCATAGATTATTTATGTGTTACCAGTTCTGACAGCAACTGGGATAGTTTTGGCTTCAGAAGATTGCTTTTGTTTAGATCTACAAGCTGTAGCTCAAGCATACTTCTTCACATTAATTTACACTGAAGTCTTGGTAGTTAGTTCACCTCCACGCTTTTTTTATAGCAGACTTCATTCGGGTTGTATACTCATTTTTCTGGCTTCAAATGGTGCTGTTATGGTTCAGTGTCTGCCACAGAATGCACATCCTGAAAAATCTTGATTGCTGGGTGGGCAGCAGCCTGCCTGTGCCTTCCTGGCATCTGCAGCAGATATGCTCAGTCTGAGCTGGAGATCTTGGATCTTCTCCATCTCCAGAAGGAGCCTCTAAACTCTCCCACTCTTAGGCGGGACCCCAAGTTCAGTCCTCCAATGACAGGTTGTGATTTCCTCACCAAGCCTAATTTATTCCCTAGACAGTGTAATTTTGGTCTTTTTGGAGCAAAAGCACTCTGGATTTAGAACAAAACCTGTACTATGTAAGCTTTGGCTTTGAAAACAGTAAAATGGTTTAAATGCAGTGCATGTTTACTAAAGGTTTAGCCAGCATTGAATGATCTCAGATCCGTCTTTGGAACTTCCCTCTTTGCTACATTTCTTGGAGCGCTGACACTTGGGAACCTCTGGCAGCTCCTCCACTCTTTGCAGCAATGCGCTGTTTGTCCTGTCAGGTAAGCCTTTGGTCTGCTTGTGCCAGCTTGTGTAAGGCAACATTGCACCTAGTCGGAGACACAGAAAATTTAATTCCTTGAGACTAACGGCTTGGCCCATTGTATTTCCATGTTTGCTCTTCCCACAGCCCCACTGAATTTCAGCTTTAAGGCATACAGTTACTGCTCTATTAGACGATGCTGAGTTAGGGAATCTCAACAGCTGGCTTAGATGCGATGCCTAACCTATTTTTTGCATAGCAGCCTTCTTATTATTCATAGCTTTATTGTGTATCATTTCTGTTTCACAGCTTTTATTATCCGTCTTTTGAATTATGGCTGATACATTGGTGTTTATTACTCCAAGGGCAGAATACGGTCCTATTATGGCATTTCTATTAAGTGTGCTGGAGTCAAACAACACAATGTGTTTTTCTTTATAACTACTTCGCAAAATTTGTGATACTTCTGTCTATGTAGAAACAAAGAGTTATCTCTGCATCTGCTGGAATTTTTTGAGGCCTCTGTCTACTGGTCAGCTGTTTCCATCATTTGCAATAAAATGGGCATTAATAACCACTGAAAGGAGCCACTCATAACAAAAGCTTAAACACTTGCAGCTAGAACAGAATATGACAAAATCACAGTGAAATGTATGATAGGCTGATGTTAAGTAGGGAAGAATTTAATGAGGCACTTGACCACTTGACCACTTCGGTGACTCCAAAATGACAAATGACTCATTAGCGAGCTACAATTAAAAAAAAATTTAAAAATATGAAGGAGGAGAAGGAGAGTGGGTTGGCAAGCTGACTACACAAGGGGAAAAGAGGCTAAGGAGATCATACCTTGCGAGAGTTAGTAGAGCACTCACTGAGGTAGGACCTCAGTTTCATCCTGCCAGGGCTGGCGGTTGGGGTTTAATCTGTTGTATTGGGTCTCTGCAGATGTGCATTTCTTTCTCAGCTCAGCTGCATGGTTTGAACAATGTAAAGTAGGGATGGTACTTTCTTTGTGATTCTGCTGATGGTAAACTTCGAGAGAATGTTGTGTGTTACTCTGTATTTGCACATCATTTAGCACGGTGGGGTTTCTTCTCAGCTGAGGTTTCTGGGAGCTTTTATGCTTAAGGAATAAAATATTTTTATCTACTTCAATTATTAAACCATGCACATCTTCAGAAAAATGAAGGTGACAGTTTTCTTGTGCCATGGAAATGAACTTAATGCACTTAGTTTTTGTATTTTAATATACACTTGGTACTGAAGAATGTTAGCCTTGAATGGAAATATCCCACCAAATCTTTAACACTCAAAACCTGCTTTGAAAGAGAAAGGGTTTTTAGTCCTCTAATGTGGAAAGAGTTAGGCTATTAAATGATACCCATGAATCTCATTTAAAAAATAACATCAAGATGCTGTCAGTATCGGTGCACTCCCAGAGTGTTCACATTGAAGATATTCTTTGCAGGGGGCACTGACTAATCAGGTGATCTATAGTTTTTTCCAATTGACAGAACTAGGTAAAACCTTCTAATTACAGAGTGCGGTAGAAATCTTCCAGGGGATTAGAGTGAAATCAAGCTTCTCTTGTAAGTATCAACATTCTCTAGAGAAAGCCTCTTGCTGATTTGCATCAAGAAACGCCGGTTTTTCCTCTCTGTAATAATAGGATATCAAGCTGGTGTGTTGTAAAATACAGCAGAAGTCGTGTATCTCCTTTATGAGCTCACTGTGGTATATTCTCTTCTACCTGCTTTCTCAGAGTCATACTGGGAGCATAGTGCAGGTTGGATTAGCTGCTCTAATGAAAGCAACCAGCTCACCTCCATCATGTTACAGAAATGAAGACAGTCCTCGTACATAATTGGCTTTTAAAGATTCACAGAATACCCTGGATTGGAAGGGACCCAAGATTCCACACAGGGCAACCTAAAAGTTAAACCATATATACCATAAATGCACCGTCCAAATGCTTCTTGACCCTGACAGGCTTGGGGCCGTGATCATTTCCTCGGAGAGCTTTTTACAGTGCTTGACCACCCTCTGGGTGCAGAACTTGTTCCTAATACTCAACCTGAACATCCTCTAATGTCCTGATGGTACAGAAGGGAAAGAAACCACACCTCAGGAAACAAAGAGAGGAGGAACACGTTTCCATGAAAACTGCTCATAATTGCAGGACACTCGGGAAAAACAGTCACTGCGAGGCAGCTACACAAATTACTCTGTTGGCAACAGGCTGCTTATGCCCAGACTCCCTCCTAGAACTCTCCAGCCTTGAGCAGGAAGGAGTTAGGATTTAATGGCAGAAGCATATACTTGTGCTCAGAGTCACATGTGCCTTTTAACTCCAGTGCTCACAGGAAATGACCATGAAGGTGGCATGTTCTGCAGACACATGAATGACCAAGTCTCCTGTAAGGTGGAGACCACCAGTTCCACCCTTTCCCCCTGTTAAAGGCTGTGTGACCTACCACAGCATTAGATGTACGAACTACTGTGCTGTTACCTAACACAATACTTGGAGCTTCTGTGACGGTTTTCATGATTCTTCAGCTGTAGCTGAACCCTTTGAAATACGGTGTCTCCTGTAGAAAATCAGCTCCTAGCTGGTAAAAATCATTGAGAGATGTAGAAGCTATTTGAGTCTCTTTCTTCTTCCACTTTTAATATCTGATTGTATTCAGCTGTTGTCCCTGAGGTGCCTGTGGCTGTGCTGCTTCCTCATGCGTGAAGTAGTAACTTGGATTTGTTAGACAGTGAATGTTCAGGTGTTAAGAGTATTCTGTCTTTAACAAGCTCCGAAGAGCATACTGTTGGTTGATAGTAACTGATGTGTTCACGTCTATGATTCTCAATCTCCTTTCTTGTCACTTTTTGCCTAGGAAAAAGAAAGGTAATGACGATTGTAGTGTTGATGGCCAGAGGCAAGACCTAGTTCTGGGTGTTACTAGACCTTATGAAGTTGAACTTGTTTCTCTACAAGGTGTGAAGGTGAAGAGCCACAAGTGAGGTCCTGTTGTCTCCTTCAGCAAAGGTGGCAATAGAACTTGCTTTGGTTTCATTGATGCAAAATTGGATCTTAAGTGAACAGTAGTCTCTTCATTCTTACACGTTTATCTTGGCTTTAGTTTTCATTATTTTCTGAACTTAAATTTTTTAATAATAATTCATAGAGCTGTTTAAAAGAACCCAAACATCAAAACACAATGAGAACTGTAACCATCTTTGAAATGTTGAAAGAACCATGCACTGGATTTGTACTGAGCTGTCAGTGGTGCCTTTTGCAAGACCTGTTGTGTCTCTGAATTGCTTGTCTTGGATCTTAAACGTGTTTCTGCATACATGAAAACTGAGATGCTTAAGTGATCTGTTGTGAGATTAACTAAATCCCAAAGCATGAAAAAATTTCCCCTTCTTAAAGGTAAACTTTCAACAAAAGAAACCATTACCATTTTAATTATTCTGGGTTTCTGTACTCTATTTTTTAATATAAGAATGTCAGCATAGTGCTGCCTGGGACACTTGAAGTCTGGCTCTTTGCTCTCATTGCATCACACTGACACATAGCTCTGTTAAAACCCAAAAATTTCTGTTTGCAGTCTGGAGCCCCTCTTCTTGAACTGGATTTGGAGAGCATGGCCTTCTCGTTTTTGTCGGGATCAGGCTTTCCTGAGTTGTTGACCAACTGAAGAGTGGGAGCATGTTTCACTGGAAGTGACTGTAACCCCAGTGTGCCAGCATAACTGTGTTATTCATGTTGGAAATATATGTCTCTTCGTGGGGTCGTGGCTGTGTAAGAAATTTTTATATTGTGTGTGAAAGTTTTCGTTGTGGTGACTGTCAGTGGGATTTGATGACACCACTGCCATGAGCATCAAAAATAAATTATGGTTTAGAAAATGGGCATCACTTCAGCATTGAAGTTCCTGCTTGCTTTTCTGACTTCCTCAGTACAGTGGAATTCTACAAACACAGTTATGCTGACATAGTGAGAAGCTCTCTTAAAATCTGAAATAAATATGCAAAGCTACCAGTCAGAATTCCAGTTCACCTCTCTTCAACCCAGTTGCCATTTTCCTCCTGAAAGCTTCAGGTGATTTGTTTTCTCTCATCATAAAAGGAACTTCCATGTTTGTATTCCTTTATCCTTCAGATTTTTATCCTGTTTTCCCAAGTAAAGATGTTCCACGAGATCCTGCTGTGTCCATCTGTTCGGCTGCCTGCCCTCGTCTCTCCAGCACCTTTTCAGCTGGAGGGCAGATCTCAGCCACACAGGTCAGGGGGTCAGCAGTCTGAGAGACAGGATGCCCCTGAGAGCCTTTGCAATATGCATAGCTGTCTGTAGAAAGGAGGGTTTATTCCTGTTTCAGCCGAGGGGTGTACTAATTAGCTCATCTTTCATTAGCTATCAGGAGACAGAAGCAAACAGGTTACATCACTTCTGCTTTAATTTTTCCCTTTCCTCTGCCCTTGCCTATACTTTTTGCCATTTGTTTCCCCTCTCTGAACAATGCCACTCTCTTGGGAGATCCTGTTGTTTGTCATCCTGTTATTTTGACCAATACTATGTCTTTGCTCCACAGCTGCTTATCTTTTGAACTTTGCTTGCCTAAAAATTATTGAAGATGCTGCAGGGAAACCAGCTGGGAGTCAGAAAAGTCATCAAAGCTGTGAGGTCTGTCAGGAAGCAGGAAACCAGGTTGTACTGTGGGGGTTCTCTGCTGCAAGGCTGCAACCAGAGGAAAGTCTAATCCTGCCATCCTTTACTCAAGTGACTAATCCTAGTTTGTATGCTCAGGCTCTCGGAAGCCAGCAGAAGCTATCTGTGTTTGTAAGGATTGCTGGACCAAGTCCTTATTTTGAGAGAAAGGTAAATTGTTTCTTGCCTTTGAAACTGCTGCCAGCAGATGCAGACCGCGCACACTGAGAAAAAAGTTGTACTTTGGGGAGCTAATCGCTTGAATGTTCAACACATGGCTAAGTGGTAAACTTTAAGCAGATAATGTTTCACTGAATTGTTTTCTCTGGTTTTCTTTTTCTAAATGTCAAATATATCACAGTGTAATTTATGAAGACATGCCTTCGAGTAGAACCACAAACACTTATAGGGACACTTGCTTCAGACAACATATGGCAAATCCTATGAATTATGCACAGCCAACATACGGAGAATGGAGACACCCTAAGGAAATGATTAGACCTGTTATCATAGTGACTGTACATTATTTTCACTTGACTGGGAAAAATGGGATTTTATTTTAGATTGGGGCCAAGATTGTTACTGCCAGGTGCAGTATATTAACATGAATATGAATATTTAATGGTTTCTAGGAAATATGGTAGCTTAGTTCTCTTCTGTGCTAAACCATGTTTCTGATGTAGTTGTTACAGTCTCATTGCAAGAGTAGCAGCATAAACACAGGTACCAATTTTTGTAAGTGTATTATTGTAAACATAAGTTACACACCAGCAAATACCCCACGCCAGATGGGTGGCTTTCATCAAGTTTGCATTTACCAATTCCTGCTTTTCTTGTTCGGAAGAGTAGATTTTATGTTTTTACACTCAGGTTAATTGCATTGTTCCACCAACAGGATTTGTTCATCCTCCAGTGGAAATGCTATCAGTAAAATGCTGATAATGCGGAGTTTGGATTCTTCTGAGGTGAAAGGCCCAAAGGTTTTTAATTTAAATCCTGGCTCTGCTTCCGAGGGTTGTCAGATGTCTTCCATAGCATCTACTTCCTGAAAAAAAACACCTAAAACTGGCTTGTCACACTACAGCCTAGCCCACAGCGCTTCATTGAAACTCTAAAAGTGCCCATGGGTGACTAGGCACCCAGGACATTTGGCCAAGCTGTAGAAGTCAGTGCTGGGTGGCCTTGCTGCTCTCAAAATTTCTATTACAGTTAAGAACAAATCTGGAGGTGACATTTTAATTTTAGATGGTTCCAGTTTCATTATAGAAGTGAACACCTTCTGAAGCTTCATCTGTGTGATTCAAGTATTTCAAAACCAAAGAAACAGAATTCATAGAAGAAAATTACCTTCTTTCGCACCTCAGGGTTTCCAGCCAGACCTGCTGTACACTGGGAGCCTGACAGAAGTTTAAGCACCAGACTGCTGCTCTCAAGCCTATCTGGAAAGCCCTTGTGCCATCCATTATCACCTCTTTTCTGATAGCATTAGCCATTTAATTCTTCCCAGATGACTGATACTTAAATAAGTTTTCTTTAGGCTCTTTATTAGATACGTTTCCATCCCGCTTCCTCCTAGCCAGCCTCTTAGGAGGTGCTATGTGATGATAATGAGCTAAATCAGAATCCTTACTCCATGTCCTTACTCCAAGTCTAACTTTTACCACTTTTGCTTTCAGCACTCTAGTGGTAGGTATATGAACATATGTTGGCTAAAGATAATAAAGCATCTAGTTTTTTACACTGTAAATCCATAAAACTCATATGATTCCAAAACATTGATAATGCTTTCTAGCTTTACTTTTCCTGAAGATATCTGTTTGAGTACAATATAAGAGCTTTCACTATAGAGAGTTCACTGATGCTTCACAACATGTATATGCAAAAAAATTATGGAAAAGCTTTTACCTCTTCTGTGGAGGAAGAAGAGTAAAGGGTAAGAAGTACCTCAGTCAAATGATGAACAACATTATTAGTTTCAGAAGAGGAAATTTACAGGTAAATCTTCATGTCACTGTGTCTAGGCCATATAGTGAAAGGTATTTATCTGATTGATTCTCTTTCTGAAAATTCAGGTCAGCTTCCTTTATGAGGAGTTGGAGTGAACACGACTCTTCTCTATTTGAAACTATCAAGATTTAGAGCAGTGCTGCCTTTCTCTGTCTAGGTTTATGTTACGGCATTTGTGCCCATAATGATGTGCAAGACTGATAGATTTGGATTTCACATCCAGCTGTAGCTGATGTAAGTCTTAAACGATGTTGAATTTATTCATTGTGATGCCTCTAAAAATTGAGATCCTAGCTTTACTACAAGTCTGGATGTTTTCAGAATTTTATTACAAATCCGGAGTCTGGGATCCTGGATGGTTTTGCTTTCTTGTTCATCATATCAGCATCAGTAGAAATGAATACCCATGCTACAGGAAGATCAGGCAGTTCTGCCTTTTAGAGTGTTGAACAAAATCCTTGTACAGTCAAAATTCAGCATAACATTTGAAAGACCTAAAATCAGAATAGAGTATCTTGATAATGTCTTTTAAAAAGCGCTGACTGAATCAGTCTTCTCCTGTGTTATGTTTAGTGAGATCAAGATTTTCTAAGAGAAAATTTATTTCAATGTCTTTTCAACCATCTCCACTTTTGTCTGTTGCTCTGACACTCCTGCTGATCTTTGGCTAGCCTTAGTTTTGGATCTCCTGATATAGATAAGAGCTTCTAAAATGGAATTGTGCTTTTATGGTAATATTTCATATCATATACCCTGCTTGTTGTAAAAAATACGTACGAGTTTTAGGATATAAAGATGCAATGGACTTGGTAGTGAGGAACAGAAAGCTTATTTGTGCAATGGCACAATGAACTGGGAGCTAACCCTGCAGCTCTGCTCTGCAGTGCAACTCA
Source organism: Melanocharis versteri (assembly GCA_013397845.1). Classification (NCBI taxonomy): domain Eukaryota; kingdom Metazoa; phylum Chordata; class Aves; order Passeriformes; family Melanocharitidae; genus Melanocharis; species Melanocharis versteri. The sequence continues at coordinate 312,088 of VZTG01002809.1, read as the reverse complement.
CCAGACAGGCTTGTAATCACAAAAACAGCCTTTTACTTTTGAAGGAAATATGTTTTTCCTCTATGGGAGGCAATGAGAGTAGCACCCTACATTTTAGAGGCACTTTTTAATTGAGAGTCACAGATGGCTTTATTTTTGTGAGTCTGTGGATTTGGGCTTAGGGATTTTCCACAGTACTTTCTCCGCTCTGAAAAATGCAATCACCTTGTTGAGTTTCTTCAGACAAGTTGAAAAGTTTCAGGAGGACAATTTATTAATAAATCTTACTTGTAAATCAGAATTGTCTTTAACTGCTGCTTTTCATCTCACTCATGTATGCACCAACTCTTTTCCAGATCAGACAGCATTTTTCAGACAGGAAGCAGAAAATGCTAAGGTAACTTCTTACTATTCAAGAGTGTCATTTAAATTTCTATTTTAGACTTGCAACCAAGATAATACAGAATAGCTACAACTTCACTTTGGAGCCTTCAAAGATGAGTAAAGTTATGAAAGAGCAAATCATACTGTAAGTGTAGACAGGTTGAAATATTGCCTCACCGTTTACTTCAGATATTTTTACATGACTGTTGTCTAGTTGTGGCCTGCCTTCCTGCTTTCCTTCCTGCCTCTGTGCCTCCCACCATCTTGTTTTCAGGCTATTTGCTATCTGTAATGGAACCTCTTCCACTCTTCTCAACAGTAGCACTTATTTCCTCTTGTAGCTCCAGCTGCTGCAGGTAGATGTAGAGAGCTGTAGGGCTCTCCTGCTTGTGAACTTGGACAATAAACTGCTAGTGTAATGCAGATGTTTGGTTTGCACACTGAAGGCAGCATTGCACACAATTTCCTCTCTTCATCCTACAGATATCTGCATATTTGAATTGTAGAAATGGGCTTCTTGACACGCAGAACAAAATTTTTTCCTTAATAAGCAGGATGAAGTTATAAGTATGCAGACTCACAGGACATCTTTTGAATGAGATGTTTCAAAAGTGCTACTAGTATGCAGGTAAACATGTCTCCTCTTTTCTCTCTAACCATATTGTGAGCTCCTCCTGGATTTCTTTTGCCGTCAAAGCCAGGCATTTTGAATGTTAGCATGCTATGGGGTCAAGCCTATAGTTCACAGGAGGAGCTGGTTTGGGTGTCAGAACCACTCTCACAGCTCCTTATGCTGTTATTCAGTTGTTTCTTAAGTGCTGTGCCCTTGATTCCTTTGGTGGGACCTCAGACAAGTCCTCCTCCCCATGCCTGCCTTAGTTCCCCAGGCACTGCACCAGCGTACTGGTAGCTGCCTCACTTCATACAGTGCTTTCTTAAAGACAATGTAGAAGTTCCCTGTAGTATTAATTATATGCTGTTTTAATAGGAGCGGCCTCTGTGAGTCACAGCGTGCGAGCACCTGTAGCTTGGAGGCTCTTGTTAACCACGGGAGACTGGAATAGAGTCCTGATGGCGGGAGCAGCTGAGGAAGGGGGATTGGCTGCGAACTCTGACAGTGAGATGTACCATAATCTCTGTAGCCCTTAGGCTTCTTGTGCATGACTTCCTTAAGGTCAGCAGAAGAAGATACTCTGTTCATCTCAACACCTTTTCTCCCCTACTGCAGTGTGTGTGGAGTGACAAAGCCACTTCTTCTTCCACAGTATATGATGGCAGCAAGAGGAGAGAGACCCTGCCATCTTTTTCACTCCCTGGCAGCAGACAGGCAGAAAGAGATGAGATGTCTAAGCCTTCACTCCAACTATCACCATGCCCAGTAGCCTGAGAAAAGCCAATGAGGAAAAATGAGAGGAAGGATAAGGGGCTGCAAGTGAGCTTCCAAGACAGACAACAGTGTCTTTGTAGCACAAAAAGGAGAGGACATGAGGGATGGGAAGAATAACACTGAGATAGGATCAGCAGTGTAACACCGCCTGGCACTTGGCTGTTTGGAATATGGTAGATCTGAGCTGGGAGTCCATCACATGCTCTGCTTTGATGACCAGCAGCCAGTGTGAGGCCGTGACAGTCACCTGGATACAACAGCAGTGAATCCTTGAGGAAAACACTTAGCTCAAAAGATTAGAGGATGAAATGCTTTTCAGTCTCTTGGCTATTGATCCCTGTGCATTTCACTCCTAGTTAGTTTTCTCTTTTCATTTGCAGCTCTGATTCCCCAGGAGTTTCATCTTTTTTTGGGGAGTATGCTTTTAACATGTCAACAAAACCCTCCAAAACCCATAAAGTTCAAGTCACAGGGTGACTCCCTCTGATGTCTTGGAGATTGACTGAGTTGAAGTTGGTGGTGTTTCTTTAAGATTGAAAATGATAGAGGAAATCAAGCCAGGCCAGCTGAGCTCTGCAGAGAGGCAATTCTGGGAAGATTATCACCCCATTAGAGCTTCTCATTCTGCTATAGTTAGGGGCTTGTCATTACTGTGGTTTTCTAGCTATCATCTTACACCTGGAAAGCATTAACACAGGATTCAGTTCCTTGTAGAATCCCTTCAAATGCATTTGTTTGGAGAAGTAAGTTATCTGTTGCATTTGATGTGACATAATAATTATAATTCCTTTCTCCTGAGACAGCTCCTTGTTTTGTTGTTACGATTGCTTTTTTTGCCATAGCATTTTCTTTCTGATATATTTGTTTTATAGTTTTAAGTCCCTTTGAACAGAGGGATATTTGGTTTTGTTCCTTATTTAATTGCCATAATTACACTCTTTCCTGACTAGTATGTTTGTAGGCATTCATAACATCTTTTCTGTTTGCATTCCAACATCTGCGCTTGGCATTCCAACATCAGCTAAGTGCCTCTAATCCATAGTAAGTGCTGGCTGTCATCTTCTGTGGAGCTCTTAAGGAGTTGCCTTAGAATGTCAAATATATTGCATTCTATCCCTAGCAGAAGAAAAAACTAATTGGGAAGACCAGCAGCAATAAGGGAGGTGTTGCTGTAGTCAAAAAAGGTATCCCACTGGTACAGGAGAGATTGTCTCAAGTCAGTCTGATTTGGAGCACAGCAAGGAGGCATGTTTCTACTTCTTCAGATAATAGCAGTATGTGTGCCTGTCTAGCATATCTCTAGTAGCCAGCTGGTGACCTGGCCAAGGTCTCGCTTGACAAATCTATCCCTTTCACGCATTGATGCATGGGCTAATGTTGTATCCAACCTTTCACTAGAGGGAGAAGCCCCAAGCAATGCCATGGATCAATGTCCTACCTCCCTGGAACTAGCTGTTTCAGAGAGCCAACTCATGTCATGGGAGTCTTTTCTCCCTCTCCAGTAAAAATAACCAGACCTACAGGATAAGGTATTTCCTTTTCCTCACAGTGAATAACATCCTGACACCTCCATGCCTCAGGCTTAATGCACACATGAAGAAGCAATTACACGACAGACGGTTTCCTCCCCAGCTTTCTCCATTATTCAATTGCTTCACATTCCCATGTCCTCTCAGCACTTGCTGATCTGTCCCTTGTCACAGGTGTCCCAGGACCCTCAGGACTGGCAACCTGCACAAAGATGGTGGATGAGGTATTCACTCTGGGAGTTGTACCTGCTCCAAATTCCCTGCAGGAGGATTTCTTTTGTGGTTGGCTGCATTAGGTTCCTGAACTAGGTACTCCTGTATCTTAGTTACTTAACATGGGCGCTTGCCTTCCAGAGGCATAGAATGCTGTGGATTGCTGCTCTGTACCACTGCAAATCCAATAGTGAGGTGGATGTGTTAAATGATGGTCTGATCCGCAAAACCAAAAGGCAGTTCTTCCACAGGAAATTCAGTGAAATGTGTGGTTGTTCCTGCTGCAGACTTTGGGCAAGAGAGTCATTTATCAAGGAGGAAGCTGTATCATCCTTCTTGTTAATGCTTTACACATGCATTTTCACTGAAGTGCTTGACAATATCCACTGTACTTTATGGCTGACAGTAATAGAAATTGCCCCTGTGCTGCAGGATTTGGACTGGAAGACAGCAAGCCCTTGGCATTAGTGCCATTACTCTTGCCAAGGCATCAGAGTGTCACTTCTAGGGAAATGTATCCTTGCAAGTATTTCACCGGGGTGTCTAATGCACAGCTGACAGATAAGACAGTGCCTGTGCCAGGCACTCTGAGAAACAGCAGAGCACATGATCAGATGACAGTGCATCATGCAGGGCAAACAGGACTTCTCTTACTCTTTTTTTCCTCTCACGTGTGACCACATATCTGACTAATTCAGGTGAATTTTGGTTCATACGCTGCTGCGCCTGAGTGCAGTTGTTCTTTCTGCCCCTCTCTGACTCCTGGTGGGGGGGGCTGCTGGTTCCTGTGTGAAGTGCTAGAGAGCTGTGTTCCAGTGTGAAAAATGGTTTATATGGAAACTAATGGCTTAGAGTCATCAAACCTTATTGGAAAGCGGATGGTTTCTCTGGTTTCCCTCTGTCAGCAATGGAGAGAGTAGCAGCTCTCCACGGAGCAGACCGGAGCGTGTGGCTCTTGGCTGCTGCTCTTAATCAGTGGCTGAAAGAGAAGCAGGGTGCAAGATGAACTCTCCTAGGCCAGAGTGATAATGTAACCCTATTATAAGGGAACCAGCATGGATGGAAAACAAACCTTACCCTCAATTCCTCACCTGTTTTTTTGTTGTTGTTGTTGTTTTGGTTTTGTTTTGTTTTGTTTTGTTTTGTTTTCGGTTTGTTTTTTTTTTGTTGGATTCAGGCCTTGGTCTGACAGATCATGCAGCCTCATGTATCTTATCTCTGGAGGATCTAGAAGGAAGGATGAGGGGGTGAGCAACCAGGGAGAGGAGGGAAGGTGGGCCCATATATTTCCTTGACAGCCCACAGTTAATCAGCTAAGAGAGATTAGCCGAAGCTTCAGTCCATGCACACTTTAGATCCCATGACCATTCTGGTTTGCAGTAGCTTTCTTAGCCCCCATCATATGTTCTTGCCTTTCTGCTCTCACAGTGGCAGCGGTGTAGTTGCAGTGAGAGCTGGTATGAGGGATAATCTTTTTTACCTTGTAAATTTTTAGTGAGATCAACACCCTAAGCACACATAACACACGTTAGCACAGATGCGCTGCTCTCGATCCAGCTTAGGTCAGCTTAAGTTGCACCTCTGCAGTGTGCAAAGAGCAGTCAAATGGAGACTGCTTAACAGCAAGTGCAGAGATAGGCAATCAGGTTTCTGCTCTCTCATAACACCAAATTTGCTATAATATTAATAGCAATTCTAATTCTGATAGTGCCTGCAGTAAATAGGATTACTGTTGGGTTTTTGTTCTGCTGGATTTCCTTTTTCCTCAAAGAATCGCATAGGTCTTGCTTCCAGAACACAACGATGCACTCACCCTCCCCCTTCATTGCTTTATCTGAGTGTCAGAGCTTGGGTTTGCCTCCCTGCTCTTGTCAGCTGGATTTTAGGCAGTGATAAGTGGCCTGTGATAGAGAAACCATGGCCAAATACAGTCCTGTCAAGCTGGAAGGTTTTGCTTTTATTCACAGCAACCACTCTTAGACAGCTTCATATTGAGATAATACTCCTTCATTTACAAGTGCTTTCTAAAAAAGGTACTTTGGGTCCTTTGTAGCAATCACACTTCTTACTGGAATGTCGCTTACTATAAACACCAAGCAGCCCACTTTTTTTTTTTCTCTTTTTCTCTTTTTCTTTTTTTTTGAGGAGGTTAAAAAAATTTAGGGTACAAAACCGTTTTGGAACAGATGAATAAGTTGTGGGGCCTTGTTGAGTTCCATCACAGAAGAAGGTAGAACATCTTCTCAGATCACACAGTAGTCTAGTGAAAACTGAGAATAAAATCCCTATTTCCCAGGCGTTATGTTTGTACTGTCTTCACCCTCACTCAGGTACCTCCTGTCTTTCCTGCATTAGTTCTGGCATGGGAAACTTAATGCCATGCAAAACCCACATTGTTCCTCTATGTGCAGCATTTGTCAAACAGAGGTTTGAGATTTAGATGGCCATGTTTGATAGAAAGGTCACCATTCTGTGCTGCACAAGAATGGGCACGACTGCGCATCCATTCATTTGATCAATAGTCCTGCTGTTGTGAGCTGTAAATGGCTTTCTAGACCAAACCTTAGCAATGGATGTCTCATATTGAAGACGGTGCAGTATTCTGTATTTTTATGCAGAAAAGGTACAGTTTTCTGAGCTGACCTGGCCTTAACTATATTTTACTACTTTACTAATAAGGAGTGTCATTAACGTCACAAAATCTTGTTCTGTGTTTTTACTAAAGAGTTTTTCAGTCTTTCAGTTCAAAATCTCGCGTATTCAACCAGCGGATTCTTCTGTCCTCTGATGCTCATCCAAATGTTTGCCATATAAGCTGCCTGCAATGGAGCAAATGATTCTACTCCTCCAAATTTATTTTTTAAAAACCCCAAAAACATATGGGGAATACAGAGGGAGCATATGCCTGCAAAGTAAAACATCCTGGTAAATAGAGAGGAGCATCCTCAAACCAGTGTGTTGTACATGGCTGTCTAGTGCCTGTGTAAAGAGATACTGAAAGTACTTTGTTTTGCCCATGAACAGTTAAGGTTCTTGCTATCCCTCCCTCCCTGCATTCAGAGAACATCAGTGGAGGTTCTTGAGCAGCAGCAGCATTTATCAGGATGTCCGTATAGGGCAGTGGGAATACAGTCAAGGCATCCAAATACCCATTTTGGAAAGGAGACCTGAAACTGTTACCAAGGTAATTTTGGATTCATTTGCTTGGGAGCACCATCCTGAAGTCACCCATGCACAGAGGAATCCAGAGGAAGGATGTAGGTGGTGGTGAATCCAGCCCAGATCAGAGGCAGATGTGTTCGGCATTCTAGGAGCAGTGACTGGCCAGGCAGTGTGTTCTCTTGCATAGCTAACGAGTGCAGGTTTCTAATAAGACCGGGTGTCTGAGACGTGTCACCACACTGAGCTGATGGAGTATGCGCTGTGTGGCAGCACAAGGAACAAGGACGGCACTTTCTCTTGTTACATCTCGGTGAACAAATGCATAGGTCTGAAGGTGCAAATTGGAAGAAGTCTGGCACTCAGGAGAATGCTGACAGTCTTGTCAAGCATTCCCCTGCCAGATGCAGCCTCTGCAAGGCTGCTTATTCTCTTGGATCTGCTATTGTTACATACTGAAAGCTTTTATTTCTTGCCTTAAATTTCCTTTGGCAGCAGTTATTTAGATCTGTTTACTTGGAGATTTAAATGATAAAATTTCTGTCTAAATCAAACCAACTAATGACATTAAAAAAATAATCAGACTTTCCCTTGCATAGGAAATGGCAAGGTTTGGAACTTTTGTTTACATCTTAATTACAAGCTTTTTATGAATTAAAAGACTGAAACTTTGCAGAGGAGGGAAGTTTTTAATTAAAGTCATTAGGTGCTTTAGAATTGGAATATGTTTGTTCTCTTCTGTTAAATCAGAATGCTTAAGGGCTTTCCTGATTAGTTTTGATTTTTTTTATTTTAAATCACCTCTGCCTGCACTGTGCTTGCATCCTCATGGGTAAAGATACGCTTTGAAAGTATCTTTCCTTTTCCTGCACGACACAGGTGGATCTGCAGCACTGGCAATGGTACTGTCTGCAGGAGTGAATGCAGGATGTGCTCGGAGGAGGCAGGCTCTCCAGCTTGGTGTTCCCGGCAAAACACCTGAGGGACAGAGGCACGTTATGCTGAGTGGCACCCTTGATACAGGATGTCAGTGAGGAGGTGCTTTGAGAGGAAGGATCTTTTTTGAAAGTTGTAAGTGTCCTGCCCTGAAACGGAACTCTGGTGTATTTCTGTCAAAATGCTGTTTTTACGTCTAGCCTTAGTGATGATTCAAGAAACAACTAATTATTCAGCAGAGTTAAAATGTTGGGGATGTGCTTCTCACTCAAAGGATGAGAGATAGGTCTTCAGTTACCATCTCATCACGTTGCTTCTGTCAGAGACTACACTAATTCTGGTTGGCTTTTCCACCCACTCTGAGGAGCTCAAGCAGCTTGTTTGGCTTGAGTGATAACTGCTTGTAGGTCTGCTGGAAAACTTTTTCCTAGCAAGCTGGCTTTCAACCAGCTTTTTCTTTTCAGGCTATTGGCTTTTCTGATCTGAATCTCTCCTTCAAGAGTGATCCATCTACCTGTGAGGTTAGAGGACTCTCTCTGTGGAAAGTAGGAAAAGCTTGCTTGGCTCCTTGGGAGAAGGAGGCTGAGCTCAGCAGCCTGGCTGGATACCATGTGTACCTTGATCTTCCAGATCAAGGGAGGCTTTTGCCTACTCGTGTCTCTCAAGCAATTTTGTAAATAGAGCTCTAGTGGAGAAAAATAAGTCTAGTTGTAACTCGTTGGTAGATTTCTATATTTGCAAGCAATTTCCACGTGATTGACGCAGTTTTGGGCAGGATTGTTTGTTCTCCAAGCAAATTCCTTCTGTTTGGAAGTTGGGAGAGGGGGTTCCTGCTGAGTTTTGCTTTTCATTCTAGGTAAAGAGTTCTTTTTTTCCCCGTCTATCAGCATTTTATTCCTTCAAAGTAGACAAAAGTAAGTGTTACTCAAACCCCTTTCACAGCATCTCCTGGCTATCTTGTTCTTGTTCTTCATAACCTGAAAGTTTGTGTAAACAAGTAAAAATACATCTCCAAGCTTTTTGATGACACCACTTGTTTAGAATTTGTGACTTGCCATTTGGACCTTGCTATTTGTAGTAAGGGTGTATTTAGAAATACAGCGTGGGTCACCAGGGTCATACAGTTTCCAGCCCTGTGCGAAGGTGGAATGAAATTTATAGTAATAGTCTTTCTGAGCGGTATTTCTGGACATGCCCACGGATACATTGTGGCACCTGTAGAGTGGGGAGTCACCCACAGACTGCTGTGGTTTCACCATTAGCATTTGATGGATGTCTCATCTGAGCTTGGTCCTGTGTTCAGCACTGAGCAGGCGTATGGAGGAGCTGGGTTATAGATGACTGTCGTGAGGAAGGTGCAGCTAGTTGTGAAATGATTGTTGTATAGAGAAGCCACAGAGGAGGTCTTTCAGGTAATACCCAGCTTCGACATGAGTAATGTACAGTTTTAGACTGAGTCAACTGGGATGACTTGAACTTCGTGCAAAGGTAGTCTTCTTTTCTTTGTGATTTTTACATGACAGGATTATGACAGATGATCACCAAAGTGACAAAGCAATAGATTAGCACTAAGATGAAAATGTCTATCCTGGCAGAGAGGACAGGACTGATGCTTCAGTGAGCAGTGTTGCTGTACTTTGACAGACTAGGTGCAGGAAGGAAGTTGCAGCAAAAATGCATCTTTTGCAGAAACTGGAAAGAATAAATACTTTTTAACTGGTTTATCTGTATTTTTGTGCTCTTTGAGATTTGTTGATAGATTTTAAATGGAACAAGAATAGAATAATTTGAGGCAAAGGACTGCAGGTAACTTGAGGCGAAGGATTGCAGGTAACTTGAAACTGAAGGTCAGCTGGGTTTAAGTTATCCACTATCTGTTGATAAGCTTAAGTAACTCCAATGCCTTGCCACGGTAGTTTTCTTTTCCAGGAACTGACCTGGTTTCTCCTTATCTCTCTACCTGTCTTTGTTTTCTAAATATTTCTGATGAGAACTTCAGTAACTTATTTCATGCAGAAGTAGCAATTTGCTTGCCTGGAACACACTGGCATCTCTCTCTGCTCCCTCTGCCCTTTCCAGGAGATGCTTTCCAGCCCTTTGGTCACAGCGGCTACTTTCAGGGAAAGGGGGCATAGTCTTGTCAGCAGTTTGGCCACTGCAATCCTGGGTTCATCTGGCCTGAGTAGGTGTGCACTGCCACACCTTCTGACTTTTTGGTCTTTACTTAATCCTTCTGTTTCAATTCTTTTCCCTGTACTCCTGACTGACTCTAACTCATCTTTGTTTAAAAAAAAAAAAAAAAGAGTGGCCCTAAGGTAAACATTTGGAAATTTAGCACTGTTGTAAAACCAGTATCAGGAGTATTCAGAGTATTCCTGATTAAGGAAACTTAACCCAGGATAAAGCTTCCTTTGGCAAATTGTCAGAAGCGTATGAGACTGATATTGCTTGCTGGCATGTCTGGTTTGTCCTTCCAACTACCCTTGCTTTTTTCCCCAGTTGGTATCCGTGTTTGCTGCATTTATTATTTCCAAAAATGTTCCCTAGTATTTTGCTTATGTTGCATGATGATCTTCTTACAGGATGGAGATTTCTCCATCATAGATGACGTCTTTCATTTCTTCACTAAGTTGTGCACAGCCTTCTGTGAATTACCAAATAATATTTTTTCCCAGAATAAAGAATAACTATTTTGCAGGTTACCCCTTTGCCATCCAGCTGCTAAGGCTGCTGATGTGCTTCTCAGAACTGGAACTTTATACTTACAAACATCAAGACTCAATTTCACTTCAGCCAGGGAAAGGGCCTAGGAGCTACAGCTACTGCCCTGCATTGCAACTCTTCTCCTTTACTCACTCCAGTGCAGCTTTTGCTACCAGAATGTCTACTTCTGAGTGGAGATAGGCTAAAAACATAGGCAATTATAGGGGGTTTATAGCCTTTTTTTATAGAGGAATTCTGACCTAAGCATGTGAAGCATTCATCCCTTGGCCATTCTGTGAAGGTGCCCTAAGTGGCACATCTGTTCCCTACAGCTGTTCTTGGTGTCTTTACTTCCATAGAGCAATCATCAAAGCCCTGCTGGAAACCGTAATCACCCATATGTCTGTTGGAGAGAAAGATTTACAGAATACACAAAACAGTGAATTAATGCAGATACTGGGTTCTACAAATCATCAACTTTAAATTTTGTTGGTTCTGATATTTCATCTCATTAAAAAAACAGGAATTATATTTTTCTTTTTTTTTAACTTCTGACAGATTGAAGACTGTTTCCAGGGGACCTGGAAATATGCAAATTATTTTAGCTCAAAGTTCGTTTACTAGCAGATACTACTCTTCATCTTACTGTTGAGTGAGTAAGCAACAGTTACCTACATTCTCACAGAATATTTTTTCTGTTCCCATTAGCAGGAACCTCGGGTGGTGGGGGCCGCCTTCTCCTCCTACTGTAATGACTGAAGATAGATTTAATTAAATGTGGTCCACAATCCAATTTATACTTCCCTGTAGCAAGAAGAATCTGCTCTGTGACACTGAAGGATTTGTTTTTTCCCAGCTGCTGTTAGTGGAATTTGAGGCTCTGAGTAATTGGGTTCAGACTTGTCAGAAAACCTTCCTTTGAGGTAGGCATTTTATTTTCTCACTTAGGCATTACACCTTTTACCAAATCATAGCAGTACGTAGACAAATGTATTTGAAGCATGGCAGAATTTATCTAATCTTATTAATTAGGTGACATATAAAAATACCTGTCTGTTACTACTACTCGTATAATAGTTATAATCAACCAGCATGGTGATTACCTGATTATCTTTTTTACATTTATTAGTATTCCCACAGACAGAAGAAGTAATTCCATCATGATAGAGGTTATTCTTTTGTGTAATTAATAAAAATACAAATTTTCTGTTCAAAGCTTGGCATACAGAACTTTTTTTCCATTCCCAAAACATGATGTCCTGTTTCTTAAATCCTCCATTGAGTCAAATTCAGTATTATTTGCTGTGTGAAAATGAGACAAGACACTGAAATTTGCTTTTGGATAATATCATAGTCATGCTCAGAAGACCAGTAATCCCTCACTGGGGCTTTGCTTTTGCAGACTTAGGCCAAGTCTCTACTAAAAAATTACGCAGATCAAGGTCCATCTGGTCTGACCCACATACTCCTCAGCCAGACTCGCACTTTTACAGTTAAATCTGTCCAAGAAGTATGAAGCATGGTGATAGAATTTCATTCGAAGATTTGCTGGGTGGTAGATGCCGTCCTTCACTCTGCACTGAGTGGGTGAGTGAGGAGCTCTGATCCCCCGCTGCCGCTCCTCACCAATGCAGGGCCGTCCGTGTTCTGTGCTGCGGGCGAGGAGGGTGCTCGTGGGCAGGAGCTAATGCTCTGCCCAGAAGTGTGCCAGCATCCAAAGCAGACTGCAGCCTGGCATGTTGCCTGGGGCAAAGACAGTTTCTTTGCCCCACTTGGTTGGCTGGCATACACAGGGCCTTAAGTCACTACACAGAGGTACTCAGGTAAGTAATTAGCATGGGACATGTGCATAAAGTTTTAAAACTGGTGTTGGTGGCATCTCAGTGGCATAGCTGTTTGTCTCACTGAAGAAGGGGATCATCATGGATCTGTTGCAGAAAAAAAAGTACATATTTATTTTAGAAGAAAAACACAAAGGTGCTCCATATGTTAAGTTGGGGGGTTGGAGTTAAATGTGTCAAAGCTAAATGAGCAATAGTGAAAGTATTTTACTGTACATTAGACAGGTTGGGCTGAAAAGGGATGTGGGTAAAATGCTGGCACACAGCACAGATTACTGTTTCCTTTTTGTGCTTAACTGCACTGTTGCTTCACCTTGGGACTTAAAAGAGCTGTCACTGAAAGTCATGGCTGGGTCAAATGCATGCTCTTATTTATGGCATGCAGCAGGGTGTGTGTCATCCTAAAAATGTTTTATTGACCTCCTAAAGATGTGCTAGGCATGGAGAATCATTTTCGCAGGATGTAGGGAGGGAATTTTCTCTAGTTATTAATTTCTGAGTCTTACCACAGTGATAGTTACCAGTGTACAGGAGATGCCATATCTGATTGATGTGCAAATTTCGCAGCTTTCTTGCTTATCCTGCTGCTCAGGAGTTCCTGGCCTGCACTTCTACCAGCATAATTCTCATCTTAAGAGCTATGTCACCTGCCGGAGGTTCAGAATAATTAATTTTTTTGTCAAGAAAAGGCACATCTCTCATCATCTCATTTCTAGAAGAAGCCTTCAGATGTTTTCACTTGTCAGCTCTCCAGCCGAGATATTAAAAAGGAAGGAAGGGTTTTATTGTGACAAATCTGTAGAGCTTAACAAAATGAAATGGTGCTGGTCTGGATGCAATCTGCACTCACATCTGTATGGTCAGGAGGTTTATGCTTCTCTGGAGGTAAAGGATGCATGCCCGTACTAGGACTGAGTCATTTCAGGGTCGTGTCGGTGGACGAGTGATGCAGTGTCTGTTGCGGAGTGGATCCTGCTGCACTATCCAGATGCAGCTCCATCCTCAGCCTTGCAGCAGCTGAGGCAGGAATTCAACCTGATTTCACCCAGGTTACAAGTAAGGAAGCTGATTAAGAGCGTTAGGTTTTCATAACTGTTGGGGTCGTGACAAACTGGGTTTTCTTCCCTACTGAACCCCTTGGTTTATGTGGACTTTTTGTCTCATAGAGTGCTAATGCCAATCAGGCCTTCCAGACATTGTGCAAAGAATGTTTCAGATGAAACCCATGAGTCATTTTTCTGTTCTGTTGGCAGATGCATCATTGGTGAGAAGATAAGAAAGATTTGGGCATACTGATTTCTTTTTAATTTTCTCATGTGCCCAAAATTTAAGTCTGCAAGGAAAGGCTCATGGTATCTTTAACAAGCACAAAAAAAAGGATGATCGAAGCCCTTTAGAAGCTTCAGAATAAGTTTTCCCATCCATCTTGACAGTTAAGATGCTCTAAATGGGTTTTTAGACACCTACTTTATGATCACCTGTCTGCTTGGCAGACAGTTGCACAGATTCTTTTTTCCTCCCTCCTTCTCTCTCTCACTCTCTCTCTTTCTTTGCAGAGCTGATTTGCTCATCTAGTGGTGGGGCAGTCGGATTTTGGGAGAGTATCTGCTCCCACAGTGGGAGATGAGGGCTGGTGACTCTGGTGAAAGACCTTGAATCAGACTATTGACGCAGAGGAGGCAGCTTGCTCTTTGCTCTCTACTCTTCTGGTTGGCAGCATTTTGAGATGAGCTGAGCTTTTACTGTTGAGCAAAATAAAGTTCCTTCTCCTCTGAGGGACAGAATTTTTTGTCCTCAGTCCCAGCTCCTGTGACTACCAGGACAGAGTATGCCGGGCTCGAGGTTTGGTAGGACGTAGTGCCAGCGCTTAGTTATGTGTGCAGAGGAGCAGTTGCCACAAAAGCAGTGGCACTCAGAATGTGGTGCAGGCAGACTGCCTGCTTAAATTCATGGTCGCTTGGCAGTAGCACTGTGGCAAAAGTGTCCTGCCAAGTCATAAGCTGGCATACTGCCCTCCATTTAGACTCGGCCTGTAGGCAGCCAAGTGACCAGCAGCTGTGGCTGTGAATAGCAGAAGGGCATTAGTCCAAGAACAACAAGAAGAAAAGCTTCTTCTTCTGCGTCTAGAGATTTTCTTGGCTCTTCCAGACATGTCTTGTCATTTGAAAAGGATCTGGAAGGTGGAAGGTGCCCTAATGCAGCTGCCCTTTTTGAATCCTGTCCACTGGGATCCCCCAGTTACGGGATTCTGCATGGGAACATGTTGTTGCCCAGTCTGTGACTGCAGTAGACAGGAGTGTGTTTGCTTGAATGTGTAGAATGAAATTTGCAGCTTCAAGGAGAGGATTCGTTGTTTGTCTGCTCCCTTTGTTTGAGCAGGACAGCTGAAGTGACCCATAAACAATTGTCTGCATCCTGCAAATGGCTTCTACATCAGCTTTCCTGCTGATGGCTGCACAAGGATTGGTTTTTATCTTTAAGGATGCCAAAGTGCTTGAATGAACGTGGTTTATGGTTTTTAAAGGGGTTGACAGATGTCACCAGGGGCTTCAGATTGCTGATTCTTTGTACAGCGCTTCAGATACCACGTGTGATTCTCACTCCCCATTCGTTTCTACGCTACAGCCTGAAGATGTGATCTGTCACAGGCAACCTCAACCACATTCCCCAAAACCCCCAAACAAACAAAAAATCTGAAACTAATTCTCTGGAAAATAGCACAAAGTCAAACATTAAGTTTAATGCTGCGTGGGTGTGCGTGGCAGAGGTCGCACTTTAAGTGGTGACATGTATAAAGCTGTATGCTCAATATACTAAGTGAAATTGGTGGGGGTCAGGGTAGAACAAAGTCCACAAAAGCCCTGCCTGTGGAAGCTCAAGGTGTCACTGTCTCTGCAGCCACACTTCTTACGTGCTGAACACAGGGAAGTGATTTCCCCTAGTCTGTCATAGAAGGTTAATGTTGTGGTACAGGCTCATGATCTATTTAAAGGCATTTCTGCAGCAGCCTCCAAGATCTTTACCCCAGCATCTCTCATTAGCTGTCAGTCTGGTGGAATTTCCTGGCTTTTGAAGTGGATTTTCCTGCTTGTGGTCAAAGAAAATGGCAACAAGGACCTGGGAGAGAGTGTGAGCCAGACTCCCTGCTGACCACAGAGCTTCCCTCGCCATTTGTCATAGAAATACTGAAATAGCTTTCTAGCCAAGTCTCTGAGAAATAAAACCTTTGCAGCACTAGCATCTTTAGTCTGTGTATCTCAGGGACAAGTATTGGCAGCTGGGTCTGAGCACCCACCATTCTCGATACCTCTCATCCTCTTTATCTTCTTGTCTGTTGAGAGGAAGAATAATGTCCCTGGGAAGTGTGAGAGCACTGATGGGACATGGCATTAAGGAGTACTAACTGTGCACAGGGACACCTCCAGGCCCCTCTCAGTGATTCCTGCTGTGGTTTCTCTGCTGGCAGCAGCCTCAGGGGGCTGGAGATAAGCGCTTTTCTGAAACGAAACCTAAGTTGCAGACGTTGGCCAGCTGTGTGCAGCTGGACCAGAGCTCTGCTCATCTTGACAAAGAAGCCAAAACCAAGTCCTTACAAGGGCAGTGGCTGGAATGGAACTGAAATGATCAGTTCCCCGATGCAGCACCCTGGCTTCTCTCAGCAGGGGTAGACACAAACAGTTCTTCATGCTGCATAACACAATGAGACACAATGAGAGGCATATAAGACTCGAGTGTCTTCAAGGAGGAGCTGCAAGATGATTAATGCTGCAATAGCTGCTTAATTGCAAATGCATATTGGTCGCCAGATTATATCTAGGCTAAATTTAAGGTCTGAATCTTTGCCTATGAAATATGACCTGGATATCATTAGCATGGCAATAAAGGATATGTGTGTTGATAGCTCACTGGGATAAAAAAAATGACTAAGTGTAATGGTTTAGAAATGCAAAGTCTAAGATACCATGTATTGGTTTTAGTGCATTTGATATAGTGCATTTAATGAGACATTTTTGAGTGTTTTAAACCCAATCTAATTTCTTTTTCTGTGAAGGAGACATTTGAAGAAAAATGGGAAGTGATGCAGCTTTGTCTGATTACCCAAGAGATAAAACCTGCAGACATAACTGTGTCTTGTGAGAGCCTCAGTACTCTCAAAAAGTTCTGTCAAGTGACTTGTTTTTGTGATCTTTTGCAGGGTGAGGCCCTGAGGCTGTTGGTAAGATTATCCAGTAATACTACTGGATTAATGTGTCTGCATGGTTTGTATATTGTAACCATGACTTAAATATAGCTCCTTGCCAGGCAGGGTGAGGCAGCAGGTGGGAGGCTTGTGGTGCCGCCGAGGGGGGTGACCAGGAAGACATGTCCTGCTCTGTGGCATTTTCCAGGGCTTGCAGCAAACACCAAAGCCCATGTCAAGGCTGCTCTGCAAGCACAAAAGTTAGTTCCACTTAAATGGGAGCTAGGATTGGAGCTGCAACAGCTCTTGGAGTGGCTCGGGCGGGAAGCATCTTGCGGCAGGTGTGTTGGTAGCACCATGAAGCATTCTTTAGAGTTGCTTTGCTTGAGAGTTGGTCATGGGAGTTTGTGGTGGTCTGAAAGGTCTCCAAGGTCTGAAAGGCTAGGTTATATTTGTAATACTGTACTGTATGCAAATAGGTGAAAACCTTGATGTGTTATTTCTGATTATGATTTGGGTGATGTCAGTAGTTCAGCTTTATCTGCTCTGACTTAACTTTCAAAGCAACTATAATCTTGTCTCTTTTTACTTTTCATGGTGCACATATTTATCCACTTGTCAAGGAAATAAAGATTTGTTGAAAGGTTAGAGTTATATCTTCAAAACTGGCATAAACAAAATCTAATTTTATGCTTCATGCAGTAATTCTAGTGGAGGGTGTCTGTGAGGGCATAACTAAAATAATTTTTAACATGAAAATCTTTAGAAATAAAACTTTACTCAGTTTATTGATTTAATTGCAGTCACATTAACTACTTCCTCGCTTTGATCATATGTGCAAATCTTGGACGAATTGTAGGGTGGATTTAATTTTTTCTTTCCAATTGATGTGATCTCAGTCTGTTCAAGCTGCCGTACAAATAGATGGGATTCCTTTTGAGCCAGCCCCTGGCCAGAAAACCAGTGAGCATGTCTCAAAGCTGCCAAGAGAAAGAAGGAGAAGGTGTTAACTCATCCAGGGTTTAAATGGGTCTTTTCCTGGCACAAAATAGCCTGGCAATTTGACATCAGCCACTCAACGGAGCAGGGTAGGGCAATGTCATTGTCCATTACAACTGGTACCAATTTGACTTCAAATTTAAATGTGCCAGCAAAATAAGAGTAAAGACAGGCACCCTTCTCTTACTTGCTGCACCTGTCTGTATCTATGGAGTTTGAACTGCACTGGTTTTGTTTCTTTGAATACAGTGCAGCAATTTTCCACGCCACTCTTTCAAGCCCTAGGGAAATCACACTTGTGAACTGGTTAAAGAAAATAGCATTGCCTTGGTGCATTTTTCCGTATCAGTAAGTAATGGGTATTGTATTATAGTTAATGGTACCTGGACAGTTGTGATTTTGTCACACACAGCCGCTCAGGCTGCCTGCCTGTTATGCCAGTGTTTGTTCTGGGGGTTTATTGTTGAGGGTTTTTTTAAATTAAATACGCTGCTCTCATCAGAAAATGGAAATCACAGCATTTTCTGATCTGATTTCTTATTCATTGCCATCTCCTCAGCCTGCCAGTATGGCGTTACACATGTTATTAGTAAAAGAAGAATTTAAAAATTGAGGAGCAGGAGGACATGAAAGACTGGAAGGAGAACTGCTGTTGAAGTCACTGCTGGATTGACTGTGGTCAGCAAGCATGAGTGGGATGTACATCTCCCCTTTTTCTCCTCCAGCAGGAGGCCATAGGCTCAGCCGTTTGGAGCCAACGTGTTCTTTCTCTTTGCTGAGATTCAAATAACCAGAAATTACAAATCTTCCTTCATAAAGCTGCAGCCCCCTGAGCCCCTAATTTTACCAGTCTTACTCAGAGCTCGTAAATCTCCATCAGTTTTCATAGATCATGCTTCAGTTTTGTTTTCTAAAATACAAGTTTGAAGGAAGCCACTATTGTCCACTGGAAATCCAGACAGCATCAAAAAGCTAAGGCAGTTTCTCATATTTTATCTGTTGTCCCTTGTTCATTGTTTCTTGTATTTCTATTCATATATTCCTGTTTCTAAAATCTTTCTCTTTCCTGTTGCTATGGTAAAAGCCTGCCTAAAAAAGAAGAATTACAGCAGCAAGGTACACTGACCTACAAAATAATCAGAACATAGTTGCTCCATACAAAATGCTGCTTTCAAAGTAACTGCTAGAAAGACCTGAGTGGGAAAGGGAGATGGCCAAAGTATAGGGATCATGTACATGGATCTGGATTTAGAGAAAACTCCAGCTTATGGACAAAATTGCTGCTTCTGACCAGTGAATCTGTACAGCCAGTGTCCTATACACAGGAATTTTCCATGATTACAATGTTAACAGTAGTAGACACCCAAAAAAGTGCTCTTCAGTGTCTGTTTCTGCTGTTAACCTTCCAGCTCTGATGTGATTTTCTCCTCTGTGTACATGAATGTCATTGATACAGTGTTGTATTACAGTGGCTCATCCTTGCTGGAGGCGCGGTTTCTTTTCCAACAAACTAATTTGAAATGAAGTGAAAACCAAACCATGGATTTTTTGGTTCACCTCCCAGACTATAAAAATGGATGGTCTCGTTAATTATTAACACAGCAGCTGGTAGCTCACAGGAGATCTGGAAGAAAATACTGCAGTGTCTCCTCCTCCAGCAAATATATTGGCTTAACAGTTTTCTGTGCTTGTACTATCTTATTTCAGTATACACTTTTGAATCCCAGCTGAGTGGATCTCTGCCTTCATACCTGCTCTAAGATCTGTAAGGATGCATTAGATCTTAGTTTCATCAGATAATTTTTTGCAATATTATTACTACTTAGTGGTTTGCAGTTCCATGTGATGTTAGCATGACTTTTAGAATGCTCTTCTATTTCAGACTGTGTTGTGAGCATTGAAAATTTCCAGGATCTTTTTGCCCCCAGCATGGTTACATCATTAAGAATCAAGTAAAATTTCACAACAATTTTGCATTTACGTGGACATCACTTCTGGGTGTTTTGCTATTGATAAATCCTTGTTACAGCATTAAACTGTGTAAAAAATATACTCATATATTTTTGTCAGCGTTTACTCCTGGTTTTACTCCACAGTATTGGAGTACACTGTGCCTGGGCAGCTGACAAAAGTGTAATGAGCTCTAAAGAATCAGAGGGATCTTTTTAGGCTGTGTTCTCAGAATGTGTTTAACTGGTTAGCACTCCAGAAAGAAAAGTGCTAAAAAATGCCAACCAAAAAAAAAAAAA
>VZTG01002809.1:191295-292474 GCA_013397845.1 Melanocharis versteri | reverse complement strand
AAAAAAAAAAAAAAAAAAAAAAAAAAAAAAAAAAAAAAAAAAAAAAATTAAAACCCCCAGAAATCTCTAAAATAAAAACCCTACCACATAGTAATTTTGCATATGGCAAAAAGTGGTAAGGAATCTGGAGGCTTTTCCCTATTGCTCTAGAAGAGAGCTGTGAGCATATATTCTCTTCTAAACCATCTGATTTTTTTTTTTTGGTACTAAAAAATACACTGCAGTCTCTGGAACCTTGTGCAAATTGTCAAATAGTTGTCTCTAAATATAGATACATGTTTTCCTCTATATTTGCTGTAAAACATTGGTGAATGCATGTACAGTACACTGGTTCCCTCCCTGGCAGAGATGGGGCAGATATGAAAGCTCATCTGTGCACAGTTTCAATGGATAATGCCTCCAGAGTTTATCACAAGGTTGTTTCCGTGGTGTACGTGATAATACAAGCCAGCATAGAACACCTGACAGTCAGGAGGCTGATCCTGGCCCAAAGGGTGCTTGTTTATCCAGCCATTCATCAGGGCAGCACCACCTTCTGCAAGGAGATGACTCCAAGCAGAATGTTGTGATAGTGCCAGAGGCCATAAGGAGGATGGGAGAGGAAGGTGGAGGCTCACCTGAGCCTGGCAGAGTCCTGAGCCCCTGCCACAGCCTTTTGTGAGACAGACGGCAGGTGGGAGGATGCCGGGCATTAAGCATGTGGTGGCACAAGTGAGAGCTGTCACTACTGTGTGCCACCACGGGACCTGAAATCCAGATCCAGCTGATGTAGCTGAGAGGCTGAAGTACACTGGAGTGCTTGTAATTTTGGTTGGTAACACTCAATTCATTTGCTTTCACTGACCTGAGTGGATATGTTCTTCTCTCATTAGAGATCCGAGCTCAACTCGTTGAGCAACAGAAATGCCTGGAGCAGCAGACTGAAATGAGAGTGCAGCTTCTTCAGGATCTGCAGGATTTCTTCCGCAAGAAGTCGGAAATAGAGATGGAGTATTCCCGAAACTTGGAAAAACTGGCAGAGAGGTTCATGGCAAAAACAAGAAGTACGAAGGATCACCAGCAGTACAAGTAAGAGAAACGTGCTTGCCCATCGCCTCTCGTGTTGTACCTGTTGCTGGTTCAAAGGCCTGTTTAAAATCTCCACCCCTTAGCTGCGTAGCGGTTTTCATTGCAGTTGAAGGTAGATGAGTGCCTCAATGCTGTGGTTGATGTGGCTCTGTGCATGTCAGCTTCTGACGAGTAGTTTCAGTTTCTTAAAAGGTAAGTTGCACAAATATTATTCCTAACCTACCATATGGATTTTAAACCACCCAAAATACAGCCAGTATCTAGAAGAGATGCAGAGCCCCAAAAGCTTGAAAAGCCATGTGCTGTGAGTTGATAGGATTTTAAAGTATCTGCTTGAAGGTCAGTCAACATTACAGCAGCAACAAAAAAGACCGAAAAAGACATTAAGAAAAAAAATAATTTTGATTTGTTGGCACATGTGAACTTTATTGTGTCTTCACCCCTCTGATTCTTGGAAATAAAGATGGTGTGAACGCTATGTGTTGTTTACAATTTAATGTATCTCTTTAATGGCATAGTATCTTTTGTGCAAAACAAGTGGTCAGGTAGTATCTGGCATACTGTGTACAGTATGTTTTCTGAAATGTTTCAAGTGTATCACTTGCTGACATAGTCTCATGTGGTTATTTTCCTGACTAGATGAATGCATGTGTCTGGCCCTGTTATGCTTAGGGATTTAGAACAGTATTTTGTGTTTGTAAAACTAAAAAATAATTTTCCCACTGTTCACTCAGTGCTGTGCTAGAGATACACAAATAGAACTGCTGTTTCAGGGCAAAAGTTTTTTCCAAATACATCAGGCAAAGGAAAGGTTAATCAAATACAGCTTGCACAGTTCAAAGAGCATTAATATATATTTCTTAAAATTCGTTTTAGTGACACAGTGATTCTGTGAAATAACCAACTTATGCATATGTCACTATTTCAGAGAGAGCCCTGGCTTTTATTCTGCTTGTGGCAGAATCTTTTTTCCTTGTGTGTACAAACATCTTTCCTTGTTCTTAGACATGTTAAATCCAGACTGGCAGCTGTTCGTGGGGGTTATGACTTGAGTTCTGCCTTTGGCTTTGTTCTTGTAGTTCTCTGCTTTGAGAAGAGGTTACAGCAAAAGTGGCTTTAGTTGTTGGTCCCCTGAGCTGTTCCCACCATTGCTCCCAGAACAATCAGGAAGGTTTGTGGAATTGGCTTTGGGACATGCAGAAGCAGTGAAGACTGAGTAATATCAGCATGGCCCTTCAGGAGTGCTCATGTTGCCTGACCTGACTGATAAAACCCCTTGCTGTGAAATAACACTTTTAAGATGTCCATCTGAAACAAATGGAGGAAGTTTTCTTAGCTCCTGATTCATAGCAAAGCAAAGCACTGATGATTAAGAAAATACTTCTCTCTGTTAATCATTCATTATTGCTTTGATTCTGAGGCTGAGAGCTAAAAGTAGACAATTAGATGGGAGTTAAAGGCCATATTTCTAACAATGAGAATAGCTAATTATTAGAAGAGTTTGCCAAGAATTGGAGGAGTTTCTCCTTCAATTTATTACCACTTCTGCCTGTTTTATCTTCACGTGCTTTATCGTTCTAACTAAAGGAGCATCCCTGTAAAAGAGAAAAAAAAAGAACAGCAAGTTTCTTGAGTAGTTAGTTAAAAGGCAAACTTGATACTAACATGTCAATAAAATCATAAGACAAATATTTTATAAATAAGTTTTTGTTGTCTGTGAAATAGTTGCTGAACTACATGTATTTTTATTGTGCCTTGTGTAAAAGAAATGAGAAGTCATCTTTGATTTCACTTTTTGGTCTATTAAAGCTGGGAGTGGGCCTACATTGCAAAAAGCCTGTCATGGGAATTCAGAATTGGATCACTGGAAAAAGTCCAGTCCTGCTCTTTGTCTTGTAATTGACACATCTAGGACTAGCAGTAGCAGTGTATTTATGAATGCTGTGAATTTATGAGCATTGCTCACAGAATATGGATGCTTGAGACATTTGGTTCTGTCTACTTCATCAGTTAAACAAATCCAGTGCAGTGAAACAGCCTGCAATTTTGCTCATGAAGGATTTGAGTTGTACTTCCACTGCTTGTTTTTTTTTAATGTCAAAAATTAATTACTGTTACTCTTCCAGGAGTGACCTTTATTGATTTTCAATATTTACATGTACTCCATCTCTAAGCTTTGTGGCAAGGTATTTTTATACTTTCAGGTGGCTTGCAGAGTATCCATGCCTCATGAGACTTGAATGTGTCTTAAAAGTCATCTGAGGCTTGCCTAATCTGAGTTATTCCAAGAATGGGTAGACTGGCTGTTCAGAAGCAGCTATTTTTAAGTAACAAGTTATGACTGTAAATGTCAGTGAGATGTTTCAGTTAATAACATAACTTTTTCATTTCTATACATTATACATGTGTGTATCTCCTTCCTCAGGAAAGACCAGAACCTCTTGTCACCAGTGAATTGCTGGTACTTACTACTGAACCAAGTGAGAAGAGAAAGCAAAGACCATGCAACACTGAGTGATATCTACCTGAACAACGTGATCATGCGATTCATGCAGATAAGTGAAGACTCCACCAGGATGTTCAAGAAGGTAATGCCTCTCCTGCACTCCTCCAGCTGGGCTTATAAGATGCATGAGAGAGGCAAAAGTGTCCTAATAGATAGCATTTGAGGAGAAGATTCAGCACACACAGCATAAAATCTGTTTTAGCATACATATAAATTCTTCATGACTGTTCTCTTGAAGCAAATACTTAGTGCTGAAATGCCTGGGATCCTGCTATATATGCTGGTGACCTTAAGAGCTGAATCACAAATATCCAAAAAGCAGAGGAAAAAGCCTGTCTTTCTCTAAAAAGCACACTTGTCTACCCATGCAGAAATGAAACAGTTTTCACTTAGGGCTCCCAAAATAGTAATGCTATATTAATGAATTATTTGTAAAAAAGAATTTCATTGTGAATGAAACAGATTGAAGACAAGGCAAGAGTTTGCTTTGTAGTCTCTTGACATAAAGTTGGTAGCATATGTTGCAGTTCTCCTAAAAGTGTTTCCTTTCTTTCCTAATATTAAATATGAACATACACTTTTGATAACGTATTTCTATTAGATCCTTGTCTCTGTACATGTTTGTCCTTGTCCATGACTGTTATGTATTTTCGTAACACATGCAATGTGTAAGTCCCTCCTGTGCTAAGCAAGCACTCTAGGCAACCTTAGCTCAAGATCTACATAATGTGTTTGCAGTTATTGTTGTTAAAATGCTCCAAAAGAAAAATAGATTATAAATGCATATTTGTTAGTCACAGTGAGATGCTTCTAGACAATCGGCATACAAAAGAGTTCAAGAAGAGTAAAGGTTAAAATATGAGAATTGTATGACTGAATGATAGCAAGGGTACCCAAGCTAGTGTTTTCAAAGTAGGGAACTGGTTTCACATATACCCAGCCATAATTCTAGATGGCACTGGGGTGGGGGGAAGAATCATTTAGAGAGCACATAGGTTGTACTTGGAGGAAATAAAAGTCAAAACTTAAATCAAACATCCTGATATGCATTAAAACCTCTAACAGCGACAGAGTTAAAGTTTATAGTTTCTCAGTCAGTAATGGGTTGTTCATAGAATACGTCTGATATGTAAAACTGTAATTTACTAACCACTCAATTTAGTAATATGGAAGATAGTTAGGGAAGTTGAACCAATAATGAGAAAAGTGATTTGAACAGGCTGCAGTACTGTCTGTATCTCAGAACTGCAAACCAGTAGAATTTTTTTTTTATTGAATCTGGAATAGTTTTCCAGTTGTTTATGTCTTATTTCAGAAATATCTTCTATCTTTAGGCGTGCATTATTAGACAAGCCTGTTTATGTTCAGCATAGTTCAGTTCTTTGGCACTAGAAGTTTTGCTTTTCCTTCCCTTCAGTTCAGATGGACTGTACGATGGTATACAGTCAAAGTTTTCCATGGAGAAGTGTGTGTCCTTTTATATTCACTCGCAATTTATTAATGGAGATTGTTGCAGCTTCTCTCTGAAAAGGAGGAAAACACATGGATATTTTCAGCGTATTAAGAGGAGGCGTATTGTCCCATCTCTCTGATAAACTTGTCTCTGTACTCCGTGTTGTACCTATGCAGGTGCAACATTTCAAATTTTCTCTTCCTAGCATAGCTTCTTCTTCGAAGAAGAGCAAGCAGCTGCTCTTGCTTTGTATTCCTAACTTGGATTTTCTACAGGGGAAAGAAGAGCAAGGAAACTGAGATAGTCCTGCCATGCAGAACCTGAAGGTCACATTAGTAGAGCCCGGATCCTCAGCAGCCCTTTCCTACCTTTCATCAGGGTTTGCCAGCTGACACTCAGTGTGAGAGTGTCATGGCAAGCAGCTGTTAGCTGAGGTGGAGCGTGGGCAGAGTGAGCTAAGCAAAGGCTGTGTGCAGGGATCTAAGCCAGTCCCATAATGTGAGGAGAAGTGTGGCAGGAAGACCTGCAGCACCTCAGCACGCTGTAAGGGAGCTTCATGGGCATGTGGACTGAATGTGGCAGTGCTTGTTCACCAGGATCAATTCTGAGCACACATTTTTAAGACAGTGTCAGGCTCAGTACTTGTTGCAGAAGGTTGGTATTTCCACTGAGCCCCAGTTTGCACAGTTCTTGCTATGGTGCTTGCTGCAGAGTACTGTTGATTTATTTGCTGTTAGTTCCCAGTTGCGGAACTGATGATGAAGCTCTTCCAGCCCAAACTCTTCCATGATCCTGTGATAATTTGTGTCAGATGTGAATGATGATGTCTCTAACTTAAGGTACTCACAGAGCTTCATAATGGATGTTTATCAGGCAACAAAAAGATCAGATGCAAAACACATGTCCTGTTCCACAGTTCTCTTTGCTAGAAAGAGATCACAGGGGCAAAGAGAAGGTACACTTAGAGTGAGACAGGTGACAGACAGCTGCATCCTCCATCAAAATTGTATTCTCTCTAAAGAAGATGACATTGATTCTGTTGGAGATTTTTAAACATCAGATGGAGTATTTAAGCAATTTTTGTCAATTTCTGTGATTCTGCAGATTACTTTTGAAAAAAAAGTATTTAGAATAGAATACTGTCAGAGAAAAGCATCATCAGTCTCAATAGGTGTCATATACCTATGAAAGCGTATGGAATTTGTCCACTGTTCACAGATTCTGAATTAAAGTAGAGACAAACCGTCTCCTGCAGATACTTCTGCATTGAAATCTGATCATACTGTTCTGTGAATATGTACTCTTTCTCTCTCTTACAATTAATGAATATAAATAACAAGAAAAGCAGTAATATGAAGATTTTAAAAATAGACTAACAAGTGCGTGCTTAGTGTCTCACTGCAGTCCACGGTCAAGAGTAAGAAATATCTGTACTCTCATGGCTCTCACAGCATTGCACACAAGAGCATTTAATGTCTACGATTCTGTGATTCTATAATTTACAAATCCCAGTTAATCAAGCTTCTCTATATTCAATGATTAGATCTTCTAGTTACATATCTTACAGCTTATTAATCTTACTGTGTAACGCGTCACTACTTTTACCTTGTTTTAATTCTCCATCAGTCTTGCAGCAGCAAGGTGCTTTACTCCATTTCCAGGTCTGGAGAGTAAGTACATACACCAAGTCTGTGATCAGAACAGATCTTCCTGTGCTGCTCTGAAACCCCAGTCTTCCTGCTGCAGAAAGGGAAGTGTCTCAGAGTGGATGGCCCCATTGCCCACAAGCAAGATAAGGGGAGACAACAGCAAAGTCGTAATCACTCTGAACTTCTTGGCTCTTTTTACTCCCTCTTTTTTTCTTCCCCTTTCTCCTCCCGAGAGGATGGGACTTCCCATTCTGCTTCTTAACGATAGACGTTACTGACTTTTTCCACTGGGCTGGTGGGCATGTTGGTTCTCAAATGAAACTTTTCTGTGAAGTGAGCCCAACATTTTCTAGAGGAGTGTGGCTTGAATTTGTATCTTAAGATTGACTCCATCTTGAATTGTAGTGAAGAAAAGGTCAAGTAATTTCCTCATTTCCCTGTCCTGCTTACCACTGGAGCATTGTTTTGTTGCCCCTCCCATGTGGGATATAGCACAAGCTATAAGTTTCTAGCAACCCCTTTTTCTACTCCTTCTGTTGTAAAAGGTGTGCACAATAGCCGGTGTTGGTCTGTTAAAATGTAGTGGTGAGGGTGTCTGTGCTTCTTAGTCTTTGTCCCTTGTCCTTGTCTCAGTCTCTGTTCTTCATCATTCTGGTTTTTCCTTTTGTGTGCATTTACACATCTGTCTGGAAATCTGGATTGTTTTGAGGAAATATTCCCTGTTGGCTCTACCTTACATGGTCTGATGGGACAGGATGTGTTGTATTCAGGTACCTGATTGTACATGGCTTTGCTGTCTAGTCTGGCCTCCTTAACATGTCGATATTCATTAATTTTGTTCTCCCAGGAGCTATTTGTCATTCTTTTTTTCCAGGGGTCAGGAACTGGCATCTGTTTAAATGTACTAAATGCAGGACAAAGATAGGATCTAGTACAGAGATTTTGTAGCATTTATTGGAAGACATTATGTCAGGCCTCTTCTTTTTAGTTGCTGGCATATAAAGCAGTAAGATTGCTGTTGATGCCTGGCCTTCATGCCGCGTATAAAATTACAAAAATAAAGTAGCGGAGTTCAAACCTTGCATGCTTGCACATTTCTTCAGGCAGATGGGGTAGCTGGCCTCATGGGGACAATTAAAGAATAAAGTAATAAGGAGAAATGTCAAGCAGAAGGGAAAAGTATTACGGAGAATATTTCATGCAGTGATTCTGGTTACCCCAGCAGTAATAGTCAACTGTATAAACATATACCCACAAAATCCTTAAGCAGATTTGTATATTTATAATTTATAAACATGTGTTTTCCTTGGACAGAAATCTACATAAGCCAAGATGAACATACCTTCCAATGTTTACAGTAAAAGATGCTGGAGAAACCAAGCACAATAAATATTTTAGTTCCATCATCTGGCTATTAACAAGGAATATGAGTACCTACTGAATCTGTTTGATGTTATACAGATGGTGGCAAATAATAGATTTTTTGCATCATTTTCTTAAACATTTAAATGTGTAAAAGGATAGCAAAGCTGTTTGTTGCTATAGACTGGCAAGTCTGGGTCAAAATTTTGCTGAATTGGTTATGTTAGTGTCACGCAGCTCATGAAACCTCCCTAAAAGAAGGGTTTGCACTTCACTTCCCACAGGGACCAGCCGCAGACTCCTTTAAAAGCAATAGTCACAGAATATTTTCCTTAAATGATGTAACTCAGTAGCATTGTGTATGCTAAATACAGACACTAAAGAGTTCCAGGAAGAACTGGACTGACCCATTAAATTTCAGTTAAAATAAACAAGAGTAAAGATGGAGTGCCAAATTATGCTCTAACTGAAATGGATGGAAAAATTTTAACAGACTTCAATGAAAATACATTAATGTGGAATAAAATTTTAAGTTTCTCAGACTTTAATCCAGAAATACAAATCTTGATAACATCAATAGGACCACTGATATATTGAAAGTTGAGCACATACTGAAAGAAGGGTTTAGGTATATTTATTTGTCTGTTGCATGGATATGATCTATCCTGCTATCACGTGAAAAAAATATGCTACTCTTAATGCTTTGAACCAGACTAGTAACATATATAATATTTTTAGCAGGAATTTGCATGTGCTCTAACATTTTTATTATATTCTTCGTTCTTTTGGTTAATAGGTAGTAGTGCATTTCTCAGGGACACAGTGAATAAATAAGCACATTCAGTGATTGTTTGCTGGGTTTTAATAGTCTGATTAGAGCTATCAACTGAGCTCCTGGAAAAAGTGTGCTGCATCTTACATTCTGTTGTTTGGGTACCCTGAGGACAGGCTCCTAGAGGAGCACACCGTTCACACATGCTGAACCCTACTGCAGGGAATAGGTAGCATAAATAAGAAATAGGAAAGCAATTAAGCACTGAAAATAAATGCAGTTCTTAACTGGTGCTGTAACATGCCATATATTACACACTAAAAGCCATATTGCTTGCCGCTCAAGCCAGTATTTCTTGATCTTAAATGCTAGTGTAAAATGTGTTGGTTCGTGAAAAATAAATCCCTTTTATACTGCTAAGTTTAACCAAATTTCTGGATTTTTTTGACAATTCCTACAAAATCTTTCATCAGAATTGAAATCAACTGAGATGTTATCCATCACTACAGGTGCTCTCTGTGAGGTGGAGTCTACGGATGAAGTGGTGGAAAGATACTCCTTTGTGATTGTGTGGCATTGCTTGGTTGTCACTTCCCAATTTTCACTCTTCTTGCTGATCACCTCACTCCTTCTCTTTTTGCTTTCCATTTTAAAGCTTATTGTCCTTTTACAAAAGCATCTTTCTCTATTGTGATCTCTTTCATTTGCTTTCAGATTTACCATTGATCACTGTGTTGCCCTGAAAAAGATCATGTATGCATGTTAGTCAGTAAATCCTGAGGGCTGAACTGCTTGTGTTTCAGTGCTGGACAGAGCTCGAAAGGAGCAAAGGGAGGAAATGGGTCCTACTAAATAATGATCATTCACCAAATCCTTAGCTCATCTGGTGTCTATTTGCATTAAGGTGGCGCTGCATTAAGAGCAGAAAAGAAAGGTCCATCCTTCAGTAAACTGCTGTGTGCTTTGCTTACAGCAAAATCTCAAGGGGTAAAGAGAAAATTGGTTTGGGGTTTTCTGTCTCACCTTCTCAAACAAACTTTTGAACTAGGTTAAGGCATCGTGCCTTAGAATTGCTGTTACTGAATTTAGGTCTTGACTTCGCATCAGCCTCAAGATGGCTGTGAGCAACAGTTGAAAGGGATAAATTGCTTGAAGCTGGAGTTCATCTAGAGTTTCCTCCCACATATGTATGCTTTCATCTTAATGTCAGACATCTTACTTGTACGTTTTGCCCTTCTTTCTGCTAAAGTAATTTAAAAACATGCTCATATTCAGCACTATAGAAGCAGCTATCCAAGAATAAACAGGTGGCCTCCACTTGGAGCTTTGAGGATGTGTGTAAGCTGTGTTAGAGCTGCGCTGCCGACTTCTAAAGGCAGGGTGCCAATGTAAAGCAATGAAAAGCAATTCAGAACTTTTGCGAAAGGTTTTACAGCATTTCCCTTCAGCAGCTTGCAAATCTGCAGTCCTCTTCCAATTCTTCGTAAGCACCCTGTGTACTGTCACATATATGAAATTTTGTCCTTCTTATTAGATGAAAATAATCTGATACTTGCAAAGAAATGGAAGTAGTAAGCCTTGTGTTCTAGATACTTCAGAATTAATGCGTAGCTCATGAAAATACCAGACTTGGAAAAGTATAAGCAATAAGGAAAGTTTCATAGTAATTCTGTGTACCTCAGCTTCAGAGCAGCTGTCTTACTGTGCCTTAGCTACTACAGCTAATACCCTTGGGAATACAAGAATTTCACTGAAGTGGTTTCTAAATTATATTCCCAGCTTCTTGTCAGTGGAAAACCATCTTGCATATGAGGATCAGAGTGAATACTGATAAGTGACATGACGGGTGCCTTAAAATACTGCCTAGAGTTAAAGCAGGATAGTAGGAGCAGGAGAAAAAAAAACCCCAAATTTTCTGTTTGAGCTACTGTATGTATCTGTTTCATCCTCCTGGAAGACACAGTGGGTGGGATGTGTGGTGTGGTTTCTCCTCATACATGGATGTTGTGCTGGAAATTCTCATTCAGGAACCATTATTCCTGCAGGTATTTTAGTGATGGCCAAGTATGCGTTAGCAGCTTTGGAGATGAGTTGTCCCTGAGGATTTTCCTTTGGCTTCTGTACAAAAACAGAGTACTTCTCATAGCTAAGGCCATTATCTATTATGGAGTTGGAGTTTTTAGAAGCCAGAGTAATTATCAATTTATTCACAGAAAAAAAAAATCTGACATTTCCAGCACGGATGTTAGAATGCTGAGCATCACAGAAGAAATGTGGCCAGGCTGTTTGCCAAGTCCCGTAGCTCTATTCTGTAGCTGTTTTCCAAAGACTGTGATACAAATGCCTTCAACTCTTGCATGGTTGCCACCGTTTTCATGAGATTGAACTGCTGTGGAAAACTAACAAAGGAATATATTTCAATGAGCCTCCAATTAAATACTCTTGTTTTGACATATTTGCTTTGATAATAACTACTGCTAAGCATTGCTTTTTTTCTGGGTCAGAATGAAAGTAAAGTCACAGTCCAGAAAAGCTAAACAAAGCTGGTTCAACAGCCCACTCTGTGGAATATTATGCAGTTGGGTATCTCTTTCAAAGAGGAGCCACAATTATTTCTTGCATAAATATTTAGATAGTTGCATGTGCTGGGAAACAAAGACTATCCTAGATGGAAAATTGGGCAGGATGTCTCTCTAGAATATCACATTCTGCATGGTTTACTTTTTGTATATATCATAGCAGTTATAAAACAGTACACAGTTTGTTCTATTAAAAACATTAATCTTGAACTTTACCCTTTCTATTGGCACCTAATTTCCTGATGCTTTATGGGAAAAATATCTCAAATTACTTCTGGGTTTCTTTTTAGAAGTCCTCTGTCCAGATGTTATCTGTCTGCTTCTACATCCCTGAATCACTCTTTTTAGTGCACTGTAATTCAGAATGGTTTTTGTGAGCGACATTGCATTCACTGTCTAGGATGAACAATGAGTATAAATATCAAGAAACAAATGTATGCTGCAGATTTTACATGCCCTTTTCTAATGATTTTTCTTTAATTACAGAGTAAAGAGATTTCATTTCAGCTTCATGAAGACTTAATGAAAGTACTTAACGAGCTTTACACAGTAAGTACAGTTACTTACTTAGCTTATCTAATACAAATTCCATATTAGACTACTTCTGTAAGCTTTAAGTGGACTTTCATTGACAAAGTTACCTCCAGTGGAGATACTTATTTTTGTCTTTTACACAAGCCTAAACTA
The DNA here is from genome assembly GCA_013397845.1 of Melanocharis versteri. NCBI lineage: Eukaryota > Metazoa > Chordata > Aves > Passeriformes > Melanocharitidae > Melanocharis > Melanocharis versteri. Next base: position 280,398 of record VZTG01002809.1, on the reverse strand, counting down.
TATTTTTGAAAAGACTACTCACTTGTTTAAAATACATATGCTAATGCTTTCAGGATTACTCTTTACTTTGAACCCTTTTTTCTCCCAGACTCTGCTAAGCCAGTTTATTGTAAGTTTTCTTGTTTATTAATGAGACATTTCTACTCAGCTTACCAGAGCAAAGCTTCTTTCTTTTCTGCCTTGTTTTTGTGGATGCTGCCATCTGCTTGGTTTGACTTGTGGACTACATTTGGTAAAAAATCCTAGATGTTTGCAGATCCAGTGCTGTGCTTTCTAAATGTTACTTATGTGCCCTCCCCTATCCCTGACTGGGATAAGTAAATAATGAAAAGAAAAACAGAGAGTTTTGTAGGCTTTCCATAACATTTAGAGAGGTCAAGAAAAAAACACTCTGAACATTCTGGCAAGCTCCTGCTAACCCGTAGGAAAATCTGAGAGAACTTAGGTCTGAACCTATTTTCTTGTTTGAAACCCATCTACTCAACTTGTTACTGCAAAATGATGTCTTGTCTACCTGATAACTATTTCCCCAGCTATTTTCTGAGGGGATATGTTGTGAGAAAGAAGAAAAGCAAGAATTACTCTTTTTAAAACACAGCTGTAGAATTAAGATGAACTGAGATATACATCTCTTACAAAAGCCTGTTGATTCCTGCTCGTTGAGGAAGTTGTACATTCAAATTCTCTTTTTTTGTCTGGAAGAACTGAAACATACATGCTTCAGTGCCCTGTATAACAATCTCTAGACTGCTCTGTTCCCTATCCTTGAGATTTGGAGGACCGTAAAAAAGCCTTACAATATTGATACCAAGAAACATTTGTGACCTTAAGGAATTTTAGGAAGCTATCAGTGATCACTTCTCTGCAGGCAGAGGTCAAACATTACTTTTGTGCATCTTGATGATTTTTCTTTTGACCTAGGGAACATTGTGCAGCCATCAGTGGATGGGTTGAAGAACATTTGAATTCAAGAACAGCTTAGGTGGCAAAAAGGGGATCCAACGAAAATTAGTCTTGTCTTACTGCCCTCCGTTCTTTTGAATTGTTGTGGACACAGATTCCCAAAGCCTTCCTAAACCACCACTTCTTTTTTTCCTCGGAATTTTCTTTGGGGCTCTTTTGTCTGAAACCACCACTGATTTTGTAGGGTGCAATACTGCAAAATCTTCTTGGCTGAGGCCTGTAGTCAGTGAAGTGCTCTGGGATCAGCTTCTGAAAAGTAGCGGTAGCCGCAGACAATTCACACAGCTGCAGGGGATCAGTGACTGCAGGAGCCATGGCACAAGGGGGACTTCAGTGCTGAATAAGCCCCAAAGATACCGTCTTGTTTCAATTAAACAGTTGCATAACTCCAGTGTCTGGCAAGGCTTGGGATTAGTGCCTGTGCTCCCAGGGTAGGGAAACAGTGAAGCATGTACTGTAATACTTCTCTGAAGTACCAGTGAAAATCTGCAGGACTGGACTTTGGTATTTTCACTCTTTTTATTCACATTAATGCTATGTCTTCACACTGATAACCATCAGATTTAATCAGGTATTAACTTCCATATTATGGCTTCCAGTGCATGCTAATTCCTTTCTCAGAATTTAAGATTTATTTTTTAAATGGGAATATTTTTTATGTTATAAAAATTCTGAATTTGTCCACAATTTGAGTCAGGCTACTGTTGCAAGACGGTTTCTTGGGATGGAATTTACTTCCCCTGAGTTTCAGACGTCTGCAGTGTAGATACAAATACCTTAGCATGCTATGTGGGTTCCAGTTAAAGTCCCTGGAAATGTAATATGGGGAGATGAGACCCCTTTAATCAGATGCAAGAATCTGCTTCAGATTAAGTGATTTGTACTGTGAACTTCGTTGCCCAGCTTTTTGTTGATTGCAAAGGGCTTGGTCAGCTGTATATGTCCGCATTTAGCTTCATAAAGCCCACACATAATAAAGTGACAATATGGTGCAGAGTAGCATCTGTTTCACTGCTTGCGTGTTTAGAACGGTCATCATCATACCTGTATTGTATCTGCTCACGCACATAAAAATAGAACAGTATCCAGACGGATGGGAACCTCATGCACAAGTTTTTGATTCTGTATGACATGTACTGTGTACAGAATAGGATCACAGTGGCCTTATCAGAACAAGTATTGACAGTTTTGATCTCCGGCAGCTGCATTTCTCAGTCACTTACAAAAAGGAGACATCTTGTTTGCCACATGATTTATACAGGGGAAAAAGTAAAAGAAAAAAAAATCACTCTTTAGATAGATCTTTGTGTCCAAAAAAAAGCAAATTAATTTCAGATCTGTAATATATTAATACTGAAGTCTCTCCCTACTACTTAGTTCTGGTTTTTTTGAAAGAAAAGGTGCCTTCATGAAGCATAACTTAATATGTGAAATCGCATTGGAATTTAAATACCTCTGAAGCCTTTGAGTGAGGGGCAAGTATCAGAGCTTTTAAAATGTATGAAGAAGGTTTAATAATCCAGTTATTTCTTATAATCATTCATTATCTTAGAAGAAAGTAAATTAAGGCCTTTGGCTTGTGCCATCCTCACTAAAAATACTCATCATGTACAGGATTGTTGGAAAAATAAGAACAGAAGCAGGTGAACCACAACTGCAGAAGATGTTCTTAGAACTGTGAACAAAGCAGGCTTATTTTGCTAGAATAATCAGAATTTTGTAAGGGAAAGCATAGTTTTTAATTTTCCATCTCTTTTATTTAAAGTTTTTTTAAATGTTGCATTACATATGTTTTCTACATGTTTTACGAGTAATAAATATGCATTTTAAAACTCTGTATTTTCAATTTTCAGTATTTTATGCACAGATTTTAAAATTACGACTGAAAACATCATGCTAAAAACAATTGAATAGCTAAGCTGCATTCTGTGTCTTTGCAAGCTCAGTAAATTATGACTGCCAAGTTCTTATAACTATGCCTGGTTTCTCCATGGCTGTGCCAGTTAGTTGGCATTTTCAGGTCTGCAGCATCCCAGCAGCTGCCCTCCTCTCTTACTCCTCTCCTTGCCACACCTTCAGCCAGTGCAGGCTAGTACTCAGTCCTGTGTTTTAGTAAGAATATAAGCTATAGAAACTACAGTGAGGTGTGTCTTTTGAGTGAGGGGGGATGGGGAAAGGAGAGCTCAGTTAGTTGTGTGGGGTCACAGACAGGAGTTTTTCCTGGCATTTACAGGAAGGAAAGTTGGTTGAACTGAAAGCTGTAAGATGTTTGGGTTGTTGTTTTTCCTGACCTGACTGATTTAGGAATCTTCTTACACGTTGACTTAAAGAGACAACGGATTATTGACTTTGTAATAGATCATCTTTGCAACAGAGAAAACTCCCCAGTCAAACTCTTCTTCCATTTCTCTGGGAAGCTAAAATACCTTGCTTTGTCAGATCAAGTACTGGTATAAAACAGTAGTATCTGAGTGATGGGGAATAATAGGAAACAGAAGGTAGGCGGACTCTTTTCTTGTATTGGAGAGAGGTCTCCACTGGACTTACTTAGGGGTCAGGACATATTCATAAATGTCCTCTAAAGACGTCAGGAACGTCACCAGTTTGCTAAAAATACAGAGCTGTTCAGCAGTAAGTCTGAGGGCAAATGGTGGAGAAAAGTGATGCACATCATAAAAGTGTATCTTCATGTCTCCCACTTGGCTTTCCATATTAATCCTATTGGCACCACACATTTCACAAGCAATGCAAATGGAAAGCTCTCAGAAAAATGAAAAAGTAGGGACAGTCCAAAGCAACTTGGATGTTAAAAAAGACGGGGCTGCCGTGCCACTTGCACGTTCCGTTGATTTATCTTACTCTTTAAAAATCTTGGCTTTTTAATTTCTCAAGGTAATTGCTGCCAGATTTTCTTTTTTCCTTTGCTGAAATAACACAGAATCTGAACTCTCTTTAAGAAGTTAAATCCAGTTTACCGTAGCACATCAAAGATCTGAGAAGGTGAAATTGCTTATCCTATATTGACAGTAATATATAAGTGACAATTCCTAAAACTGCATCAGAGTTTGGCTTGGAAGTGGGTGAACAGGATGCTGACAACAGCTCATACTGAGCCTACTTAGCTGCTAGAGGCCACTGGTGTGGTAAATTGGCATAAGATGTTACTTATTTCTTGTGCAGAGCACTAACTAACCCAATTTAATGAAACCCTTGCGACTCCACCTTCTGATAAGAACTCCCAGTTTAGCAGAGACAATTCTAAAACAATTCAAACATGATAATTGCACTGGGGATGAGCTACTGTTCCAGGAAATTCGTATTTCCTGAGAAACACTATGAAAACGCTCTTAATTATCCAGTTTTATTATAAAAATAAAGTACATGTTAACACAGTAATTTCAATATATTTTAAGTCTGTAGCTTTCAGTCTTGCCTTGGTTTGAGAAGTTTTCTAGGAGAGAAATACGCATGAAGAGAAGGAAAGCCAGTCCTTTGCTATGGGAACATTCTTCACTTATAGCCCATAGAAGTACAGCACTAATTACTGTCTTGTTGATGGATTTGCCTAGATAACAACTGTGGGTTTAAATAAAATAATTGTCGGAGGATGTACTTTAGTGTGCCCTTCCTTGTGATAAATACTATTTTCTGCCTCAAACCTATTTGCTGAGCTCTTAGGAATCTTGCTGAAACTTTGGCACACAAATTGAGATGTTTATACTACTAAGTGAACAGTCTGTCACCTACAAATGTGAGAGTACATAGTTAGGGTTGCAAAATCCTTTTCATCTGCTTGTAGTCTGACACAGTCATCTGACAGAAATCTGATATTTTATGTAACTGGATCAGCAGAATAAACCTGCTAAATTAACAGGAGATAAACTCAATATTTAATTTTAGAAAGGTACTAGTATACATTTAACAATGCTGGTTCACTACAGTGGAGAAATGCGGCAAATGTCATGATGACGTTTCAGCATCTGCAAAATTACAACCTTGCTCTCTTTTTTCAGTGCATACTTGATGGCTGATCAATAAGCACTTTGGAGGCTAATTAAAGTCAGTTCAGTGATGGATACTCTCATAGGATGGTCTGTCAGTTCAATAGTTTGGTGGACCTTTGAGAAGCATTATTGCTTGTTTCATGAGATTATTCATAGTTTGAATAACAGATCTATGAATCTGTTGCATGTTCACGGATCAGAGGCCTATGAATCTCAGAAGTTTTCGTACAATAAGTCTATTTGCAAGATTTAGGAAAGCCTGTTACTATGTTTAAGACTATCTAACAGTGTTAAAATCTCTGAGGCAAAAAAATGACATAGTGTTAAGGGAAAGAATCATATGTGCAGCTTAGCCTGCAAATTCTAAGCTAATTTTTGAGGAAGTATGCTATGAAATACTTGGAAGCCAGCTCCCTAGCTTGTTCCCATTTGTTTTTCCATACGTGTCTCTCTAATGCTTTCTCAAATTAAGTTCAGCTGCTGCAATATCAGCTCTTAAAAAAGCATTGACACATCATGAAAAAGGCTGAAAAATAATGAAAAAGTTTTCCCCAGAGGCTTGCAAAATAATGATGTCACTAGTGCATGAGATAAGCAGTGCTATCAACATAACAAACTGGACGGGAGTCACGTGCATAGGCTGATCACCACTCTGTACAGAGTCTGTATTGATTCCTAAGCCAGTGAGGCTTGGGTAGGACAGACTCTGACTGATGTCCAGCCCTGTAAATACAGAGAGAGGGCTTCTTTTTAAATTTTAGTTATTTAGGAAACTCTTCGTACCAGGAACTTGTGCAGAGTTTGTTGTGGGAGCACGGATTTCAAGTAGACATCTTGGTTCCTCCCCATGAAGTCTATGAGACCCATGTAGTTCTCCCACAAAACTTGCCTTTCAATCAGTGTAGAGTGACACACTCTGGATTTGGTAGCGTGTGCTGTAAGCAAGCAGTGAGAGGGAGAAATACTCCTCAGTGATGTGAAGCTAGTGGAGTCAGTGTGGAGACACGGGTGAGAACAGGTGGTGATACACTTGTACTCCTTCAAGGGGTGCTTCTTCCAACGAGGAGGCAAGCTGAAGTGTCAGCCACTGCAGAAGGACATTTATGCCTAGTCTGCTAGGCACTCAGAAAAATGGTTTAAAAAACTTCAGTGCTTACTGCTTTTGGCAAGCAGAACAAATCCTTGTTTCACCACTTAGGCGCTTTGAGCTGCAGTTAGAAAACTCTGAGGTATATTTGTCGCAGAATCACGAATATACTGAGTTGGAACGGTCCCACAAGGATCATTGAGTCCAGCTCCTGGCCCTGCGTAAGACCATCCCCAAGAGTGACGTCATGCGCCCAAGAGTGTTGCCCAAATGCTTCTTGAACTCAGGCTAACTCCTTGTCCCACCAACTAAAAAGTGTCTAGAGATGACACAGAACAAAAGATAAAATCAAACACCTCTAGCCTTATGTAAAGAAACACTTAAAAGAATTTAATAGAAAGGCCAAAAGAAAAGGACACAACCTTGCTTTTAATTTCCTTTCCCTGTTGTTTTTAGTAAGAGCCATATCACTTTCTGTGCTTCTCTGTTTTATTCTATAAACCACTTATTTTAAAAGTCCATTTCTTCTCTTTGCAGTAATGCTTTTGTGTCCATGTGGCTGTATGAGTTAAGCCCCCTGGGTCCTGATTATCGAGAACTTTAGGAGTGCCTTTGGAGCAGTGCAGGATACAGGACACTGAACATGCTATTCAGTTAAACTGGGAACCTTGCAGACCTCAGATCTGTGGGCTTGCCTTCTCTTCCTAAACCAGTTTTATCTGTCTCTGGGGGTTTTTTTCTGCCTCATCCGTGCAGATGTGGGCTGGTGGGGCAGCGGGTGCAGGTAGTATTCAGGCAGGAAGCTCTGCGCTCTGCTCAGGCCTTGGAGCACAGTGTGCTATAAAGGAGCAGCAGCAATAACACTGTCCTGCTCCAGGCAGTTTGGGTTTTTTCACCACAGAGCTGTAAACACATGTTTCTTAAAATAAAAACAGGGCCACTTTTTAGTGCTTGTCTCCAGTTGTTTTGCCTTACTACAGGAAGTTGGTGAAGAGTTGCCTGTTTAATTTTTAGTATTGGTGGCATCAGTCTTAAGTAGTGGCATACACAGTTACAGTGTATAACATACATGGTTATGCAAAATTGCATCTCTCTGAAAGTGTCGGTCTTTCTGTTGCACAGGACTTGAAATACGCATCAATTCAGCCACCCACTGGCATGGCATGCAGTTGCTTTGTGTCAATCCATGCCAAGATGTGCTGTTTTGCCACTCTATGGATACTCCTTAGGCTGGCCTAGCTACTCAGTTACAAAAAGTACACTTTCCCAAGGGAATGTTTCAAGGCAGCTTCCCGAAACAGTCTATCTCCTCCATGGGTCACACAAGCAGCTGGTTTGATTCCTCCCTGCCTGTGTCCTTCAGAGATGTGAATGGTTTGCATTGCCTCCACCCAACGATAATATCTGCAGGCGAGAGCTCTGGCACCCTTTAGAAGAAAAGAGGAGGCCTCTGGCTGCCTGAGGATGCCTTCCTGCTTTGTTTTGTGCTCTAAACTTAAAAACACAAAGAAACAAACAACAACAACAAAAAAGACTGGGAAAGGCAGAAGGATGCTTCCTTTGGTGGAAGTGGGCAGAGACAGCTGTCCCCAGCAGAGGTGGGGGGGTTTATGATTGATTGCTGTCCACTACACAGCATTCAGGCTGAGGTTTTCTTACTTGAAGAAGAAAGGGAGGGCTGGGCTAAACCAGTCCCTTTCCCTCTTTGTGGTCTGTGCAAGCATGTATTTGCATACCGGCAACCCAAGCGCTCGCATCTGCAGACTCAGCATGTGTGTAGAGGAAAGATGACATTGGGTCTATGGGGAGAACATTTTCACAGCTTGGATATCAGGCAGCTCCTTCTTCAGCTCTCACCTGGTTTTACATCGGGCCCAGTCTGCTGGCTGTGTGGTTGGCAGACACTTCTTTCCAGGCCATGGAGAGCCGTCCAGCTAGCTGGGGATTTGCTCTCAGGCCAAAGCTTCCTTCTCCTTCCTTCTTTCCTCAGTGCTGAAGGGATCCTTCTGCTTTCAAACATTCAGTGTCCACAGCCAAGCTGTTACTTAGCCCAGAAGATAGTTTTATATCAGATAGATTTGGTACTGATACTGATTTAGTTTTGTTGTTCATTATTTTAGATTTTCTCTCAAAGACAAGAATGCTGAAATTTAGTAATGGTTTTTGCTCTTTCTTGTCAGAAATGAAAGAAAAAAATCCCTATTTGGAATACTGTTAAATAAATCAGAAAAGAAAAATGCAACCAAAAGTCCTCAATCTCCGTTGGCAAAGGAACTCACCCAAGATCCATGTTTATAAGTCAACATTTTGCTCAAAGACCCTGTGATTTTTCTGTAGATACCTTTATATTTTCATTTTCTCCGACTCTCCTTTGACTCTTGCCTTTTGCAGGTCATGAAAACCTACCACATGTATCATGCAGAGAGCATCAGTGCGGAAAGCAAACTGAAGGAGGCAGAGAAGCAAGAAGAAAAACAGATTGGGAGGTCAGGAGACCCTGTTTTTCATATTCGACTAGAAGAAAGGCACCAGAGACGGAGCTCCGTGAAAAAGATTGAAAAAATGAAGGAAAAAGTAAATAGTCCTTTTATTTAGCTTCATTTGAAATAAATTCAATGCGTTTCTGACGTTCTTTGGCATGATATTAGACAGAGAAATCCAGCTGGGAAATAAAATTAAGCAAGGTACACGTAATAAACTAGCAGTGGGTTATAGATAACTTGACATAATTTCAGTTCAGAGAGGGGAATACTTTATTACCAGTATAATTCTTACTATACAGTTTGTCACATTTGAAAAAAAAATACTCAAGTTTTCACTTTGTATTATATTTGTTGTATGTGTAACAGGCTGGAAGTTAAGATTCTTTCTTGTTACTAGGAATGTGTGCTTCAATTGTTACCATTTTTGCTGCATACCAAAAATGAAGTAATTAAAATACATTAATATGCAATGTCTTTCCTAGCGTCAAGCAAAATATTCTGAAAACAAGCTGAAATCTATTAAGGCCCGTAATGAATACCTGCTCACCCTTGAAGCAACTAATGCTTCTGTTTTCAAGTACTACATTCATGACCTTTCGGATTTAATTGATGTAAGTATTGGCACATTTGTTTTATGTTTATTCTGTTCAGGAACAATAGTTTTTTCAGTTTTAAAGGGAATACATTAGTCGTGTGGATTGCCTACAGTTCACTTACTGTTTATAATATTGTATGATATAATCAGAAATTTTTCCCTTTATCTTTCATAAAATAAAGTGTCAGTAAGATGCTGAACCCATTTCTTTAAAGTTAGAGCATTGCGTTTGCTCCCTATGTGTCAATAGAGAGTACGACATTTCCATTATGTACAGCTTCTGGGATATAAATATTTTTTACAAGATAAACTTCTTAAGTGGTCATCGAATGGTAATTCAAAAGAAGCAATTTCTTCCATGTTTTCAAAATTCTTTAGTTTCATTCATTTAGTCATTGAATCATGTAGTGTTAAATGGCTTAGTGGGTCTGCCTCTGTGGCCCATTTGAAATTCTAGATATCTGAATATGCTTGCTACTGTAACAGCAACATATGTTACTTACAATAATAAACAACATTCATACATAGCTCTGGTTTCTAATATAGAATAAATTAATACAGAATTTGACGAGAGATTTCTCATTTCTACTGACTAGAGAAGCAAAGCTTCTTAGGGAAAGGGAAAAATGCCTTCTTGAGATTAATGGACTAAAATAGCTGCATATATGTGTTTTATTGTATGTCATCTAAATACTGATAGTTTTCTTTGTTATTTCTAGTTTTTCTATAATTTATAAAATCTTGCCTGATTTTGTTATAACTTTTCCCTTTCAAATGGTTTTGCTTCATTTCTTTCTTGCTTTCCTATAAAAGATGGCAATGAATCTTTATTGTGTTTTCAGTATTTTTTTCTGTCTCTATCTCAACATCTCTTTTATTCCTTTCCTGGTTGCTACTGCATGTTTTCTCCTGATTTCTTCTGGTTTGTTCTGCCTGTGGCCTGTCCCTGTCTAATCTGCATCCATCCACTTGCACAGCCTGCTCCACCCATCTAGGCTGCCCAGGCAATGAAAGCATTTACCAGGACTTACAGGTGGATGATTAGGGCAGAAAACTAAGGACAAGCAGTGTACCTGCTGGGGTACCCCCAAGTGAGAAATTGACCCTACCTGATGGATGATTTTCCTGCTACTACTTAAAGGGTGACGGATTTTTGGTCTCTAGTTAGGGCATGTCTCATACATGTGGACTTCATGAATTCTTCTTGGATGCTGGAAGGAAGGAGAGGTCCCTTTCTTTTGTTTCCAGCACCCTCACCCCTTCAGAAGCTGGAAAGATGCTCATTTTGTCACCTCTCCTGCTTTCCCTTTTGGAGTTCACATTTCTCGGAGAATGTCTCCAGCGTGTGTTTCTACTTGGTCAAAACTTTATCAGGTTGGAAAATGCACCTGATTCTTATCCACTGCAGTGATGTCCACAGAAGTTTCTGTAGCAGTGAAAACTGAGGGGAGGAGCCACAAGCCTAGAGCTTTACAAAGAATTGTGAGGGGAGGAGAAGTGAAGCTTTCTGTCCGTACACACACACAGAGACAACATTCATTGGAGTTAGTGTATGTAAAAGTATTTACACAACCATGAAGACTAGAGCTTCCTAACTGCTAGTCTTTAATAAAAATATGCATTCTACAATATTTAGTAATGGTGAAAAATTGTATCTACTCTGCCTGTCTTTTTGAAAGCCATGGACGGATGTACACAATAACATTCTTTTGGCAAAATGGCTTGAGAAATTACTCTTCCCTAAGGAATTTAAATGGAAAGTCTAGCTGCCCTTTGCATCACTGTTTTGTAAGAGTAGGCTGTAAACACGTTCAACCAGAATTTGCTTCATAGCTAATTTAATCCAATTGTGAGCTTGTTTAAATGAAGTGTCTTTCAGACATTTGTATTTAATCAGAATATGCTGTGAAAGCGTTGGTATTTAGGCAAAGTGTTTGCCACTTGACAAAGGAAACTCTTTTTGTAAATGCAAGAGTCTTGGCAAGGTTTTGGAGTTGTATCATTGGAATGTGAGACATGCTTCCCAGTGGCCATATGTTGCAACAGTCCAGACTACCTCATTCTGTAAATCTGTTAATGTCATGGTACAATTTGGAGTTCTCAGAGCAGTGGTGGCGATTTCATTCTTTGCCCTCTCTATTTTGTCCCGGTTTGCCTGCCTGACTTCTGTGCTTCCCTGAACTCTCTCTCGTTGCCTGTACGGAAGGGGATTACCTCTCCTCTGTGTCCGAATTCCAGTTAACACTGAAGAATTTAGATCTCCCCAAGCTGTTGGTGTTGCCCGTAAATGAAATGGAATGTTTTCCTGTGTTAGTGAAAGATACGTCAAATGAAAACAGGATAAATACGTGAAATAATGTAGTAAACTGTTCAATAATTTTTTTTTTTCTAACAAGATTGGGGAGGATAGTGGAACTACTCATTTTTACAAAAAATACCTCTATTTTTCATTTGAATTCCACTGCTTTTTCCATATATGAGGCTTATATGGAAAATCCTAAATTACTGTTTCCCATCTGAACTCAGTCTGAACTGTTCAACTCTGTCATTTCATTAGCAGAGCTCAGGGCTTCTGACTTAAAATTATGATGTGTTGCTCATTTTAAGCTCTTGTGATAAAAGCAATATAAAAATACTGCTGGGGTCTTAGCTGGATGATTTAATGCATTTAGTGAGCTAAGAGATGAGACCAACATTTGCAAAGAAGCAGAGAGATAAACAGGATTTGATTTGCACAGTGTATTTCTGTCCTCTGCATATTGTACTGGAGGAATTTGAATTTTCTGTTAAATATTTCTTCTCTGCTGACTAGAGTGGGATCTAGTTCAAGTGGAGGACAGAATTAGTTATTTTCTTTATCTGTATCTGTGAAAAACAGTAAAGATTAGCTGAATAAGCTTTACCTAGTATGTAGACCTTTTTTTTCAAGATTTTGAGTTTCAGAGGAACAACAGACTATACACTGCTGCTAATCTGGCTGTTAGTGCCAGCGTCTGTCCATAAGGCACATACTTTTACTCATTTACATTCATTAAATTTGTCTTGAGTATAAGAGGAAGGTAAGGACCTCTTTTCAGACTTACTGTGCATTTTTATGATCTGAAGATAAATGCTAAGAAATAGTGATCAAAACAACTTTACTGTAGTTCTGCTGCTGAAATAAATAAAATATTAATGTGTTGGTCTTTCTTAAAGTGGAGTTCCTGAATCTCTAATTGCAGTATGCGTGCTTTGGATCGTTAAGAAGTTAAGGAACATTTAGCTATTGTGAACTTAATTTATTCTGTAAAGGTTTTTTATTAATCATTCATAAAAGCAAGTTTAAAACTAGGGTAAGGTGTGTGCAGCTCACAATCTTTATTACATAAGTCCTCATAAATATGATATGTACTGCCAGATCCCTTTGATTTGAATGTGGATGTCCGTGTAACAGAATACTTAGAAAGTTACTTATTCAGAGGTTAAGGGTTTTTTTATGAATTCCTCTCTCCATTGACATTAGAATTTTATTACTATTCCCGAAACAAAATCAAATTAAGTAGGAGCAGCTTGGTTTGGTTGAAGCTCTGTGCTGAGCACTGCAGTTTGTTTTGTTCAAGTCTAAATATACTCTGGGGTACAATAAAGGCAGTAAATGCTCTTGAGACTGCTTCAGATTTAATTTGAAATAAGAATAAAATGCAAATTGCAAAATTAATTTTTCACACATATCCCAAATGCACCCCTCATCTCCCTCCACTTTGCCCAACCGAAAGTGTTCATGAATCCAGAAATGCAAACAAACTCATAGTCTATGACTTCATTCCGTTATTTTTCATTTTCATGTCTTACTGCACCAAGTGACATCTCATCTCTCTAACCCACGGATAGGTAGCAGATCCGTAGGTAGGTAGCCACCCAGGCTGTACCCCCGCTGTGCTGACTAGTCAGCCTCTAAGACTCATATTTATTTTGGCTGACGGTGTGGTTGCTCACTTCAACTGTACAAGTCTTTCCACAAATCTACAGATTTTTCCTGAAAATCATGTAAATATGTGTGCATGTGGGTGGGTGTGTGTTTGCATACATACGTGTACTTTTTTGCAACACCAGAAAGGTTGATGATTAATTTTTCCAAGCGTGGTCACAGACAATGTGGTCAGGGTGGCAGTTCAGTGGCAATACCTTAAACTTCTGACCTCAGTAATGAACAAATACCGAAAGTGCTTTCCCTATTATAGACAACTCTCTGTTCTAAACCATCTTTCCAGCAGATTAAAACAGTACATTTCTTTCTGGGTAGCCAGGAGTTGATACTATGACAGAGCTGTTTGCCAGTTACGATCTGTGTCTCCAGATTTTGGGGAAAGTGGGCTATGGTCTGGCAGAAGTAAGAGTTGTGATGTCTGAGTGTTTAGTTTTGCTTTTAAAAAATAACTTCCCTCATACAAATTCTATTTTTACATAAGTAATTGAAGCAAAATTTCAAATTCAGATGTTTTTAATTCCATTCAAAGAGACTCTTGTGATAAGGCATTAGTTCAGGATCTGCCTTTAATTTTTGTTTACTCTGCTGGCACTGGCATTGCAAGAAAATTCCTTAGCCTGGCAGGATACTTTGCTTCACTTTAAAAAATCCTCTTCTTGTCTGAGAGGACATATTTGTTGCCTTGTTCAGCTGTCATCATTTGCCAAAGATGATCATGGTGATGGTGACTGAGTAGATTAAGGGTTAAACGATGAAGTTGTGTCACAGCATAAAGGCTGCAATCTTACATTCCAACTTGCAAGAAAGCTGCATCAGAAACCTACACAGCTCTAATTGTAAATCAATAAGCTTTCTAGTAATACTCAGATTAATCCACTAGAGCCAAAATTCAGGCTGTAGTTTTATAACACATGGGTAGTTGGCAATGCTAAACCTGGCATTGCCCTCTATTTCTAATTCCTTTTCAGTTTAATCTTCCATGAGGTCTCTCAGAAACTAATGCACATGAAATAAAACAGCTGTCCCAGTTCACTTTCTTATCAGCACTTTTAGTCTGTCTTTTTCATCCAAGGTAGTGAATTAAATATGAGATCTGATTTGACATAGAACAAGAGAAAAACACCAAGAGACTTTTCCTTTTAGAAACAGTATTTTTGAGGCTGGTGTTCTTTGAAATATGGATGCACTTTAGTGTAAAAGTTGAGTGGCTGTTTTAGTAAGAGTAACACAAATTTCCATTTTATAAATGCAAAAGAGAGAGGCTAACATATGCGTGTTTGATTGAACATGACATCTTTTTCATTTTCTTTGAATGGTTCAGCATCTTATTTTTTGGATAACCACTGTCCCATCTGCAGTCACTGCCTGGAGTGCTTGCTAGGAGTGAAAACTTAGTCTTTTTGGAAGCTTTGTTGTGAATAAAACAGCTCTCTGTTAGATTTCAGAGAGCAGCTTCATCGCTAGTCATTGCCTTACCTAAGTCAAGGTGTGAAGTGTTTAATTTCCTTCTATTCATAAGTGAAGTGTTTCATTCCCTTCTACACGCAGGTTTTGGTATGGTAAATAGGTTGAAAGCTCTTTCCCATGTAGTGTGTACAACTCTATGTCTGTCTCCCTCTGTGTCTATTTCTCTCCTTTTCCAAATAAGTAAGAGGAAAGGGAGGGGAATGTGATCCCGTGAGTCCTGCAGGGTTTGTAGTAACTGTTATTTAACTCATATAAACAGTGCATATATGTGCATAGGGGACAGTGGACTGAATTCAGATGGCTTCTTTACCCAACTCCGTAGTTACCTTGTGAGTCCTGCAGGGATGGATGACTTCAGGCTGTGGGTGGGCACCAAGGAGGAGTGACTGGGGATTGAGGGATGCCCCAGAGAGCTCTGACTGCTCTGGCCTGGCAGTGGCCTCTAACTGGGGCAAATCTCACCCGTTGGAATAAAGAGCACTGCTTTGTATGCAACTGTTAGCAAACTGATGTGCCACTATTGAGGTGACATCTCCCCTTACCTGGAGGCTCACTGAGCAGAAAGTAAGGGTATTTACTGTACAAGGTTGGGAAACAATCAGTTGATATGCCGCTGCTGTGACATTTTTAAAATATATTCAGCTGTTCTCTGAAATATTAACCAAACATGAATAATGCAAACTGAGGATGTTTAAAATTCAAGAACAAACACAACTTTGTTTTACCAATTAGGTTTCAATTACATTCCATTTCGTAGAAAAAAAAAAGACATAAATTATGACTTTCTGCATTTTGTAACATGATGTACATTGCTGGCTCTGTATGAGTATGGGAAATAAGGTGTTTACGTTAAATACATTTTCACGATCAAGTGGAAATATGTTAAACCCTTCCTGTTGCATCAAAAAGTATTTTAAATGGATTGCTTATGCTTGAGGAATTTGTGGAGGTTTTTGTTTGGGCACAGGCATGGTGAACAGGAATTGCTTCAAGTTCGCTTTGGTGCTGTCATTAACTTAAATGATAGTTATGTCAAGGTGGGTTTAAATAGGTGATTCAAGGCTTACAGATGCTATTGATACTGAAAAGCCCACTTGTGTGTGGAGTCCCAGACTTTATTGATATAAGTACAGTGCCTGCACTTCTGTTTCTGATAAGCAAACTGTCACACGTGTACACTTGATGTCTTTTCTGAGACTGTCCGTTAATCTTTGCAACGGAATGAGGATACTAAATACTTACTGTCTTGACCTCAGTAGTGTATTTTAATTTAGAAGATATTTTGTTAAGTACTTCAAAGATAGAAAAATTTCGGGACAGAAAATTTTAGTTTCAGGACTGGGATATTGGAATGGTGTTCCTGCTTTTAAATTTGTTTTCTTTTCCCGTTGTTGTTTTTTTAGTGTTGTGATCTTGGATACCATGCTAGTCTGAACAGAGCCCTAAGAACATACCTTTCTGCAGAGTATAACCTTGAAACTTCCAGGCATGAGGGGTTAGACATCATTGAAAATGCAGTTGACAGCTTGGAGCCACGCAGTGACAAGCAGAGATTCATGGAAATGTACCCCACTGCTTTTTGTCCACCAATGAAATTTGAGTTCCAATCTCATATGGGTGATGAGGTGTGTACACTGACAATTATCCCCACAGTAACTGTCTCTGTATACCAGGATAGAGAATTTATCCCCTTTTACAAAGAGTTTGGTAAAAGCTACCCAAAAGTCAGTGGATCAGCAATAACATTTTGCAAAACTTGCAGCACTGTCTGTTTCCTCAAAGTTCTCATGTAAAAGCTGTTACGTGTTATTATATTCTGTATCACTCATAATGGCATTGCTATAAATTTGCTGGGCAACCTGTGCTCAGCCCAGCACCAGTGTAAGCAGTGCCTTTATGTCTTTACTACCTGCATCACTCATGTGGGTGCTATTTGGGAGCAGCTGCAGAGCTGCTCCAAATTATTCATGCTGCAATGCAGCCTTTTCTCCTTCTTCTTCCCCCATTTTATTATCTGGGGATTTCAAGCATTCTGGGTACCCCAGCTGTGCCCTGTTCTGCTACACCAAAGGCCAGTAGCAAAGCAGAATTTGAAATCACCCATGGTACATCTTTTGTTCTGGAGGTAACTCCAGGGTTTGCATTTCTGCGTGATACAAAAGCAACAAAAAGCAGACATAAAAAAGGCTGTGCTCTTTATTCATAAGATGTAGTACGTACTTCCACACTTTGTAACACATAAATACTTTAAATTTAGATGGGCACATTTTATTGTCTGCTTTATTAAGTTTTAATAGCTTTGGTAGGAATTCACCTAGTTTTAAGAAGAACAACCGAAGACTACTGACTGTTTTTTTTAATTACTTGCATCTTACAGCTCTTTTTGATTCTTTGTTAGGTTTGCCAGGTCACTGCCCAGCAACCTGTGCAAGCAGAGCTTATGCTTAGGTATCAACAACTACAGTCACGATTGGCTACACTCAAAATTGAAAATGAGGAGGTAAGACCTATGTCTGCAAGGGCTAAGCATTGAACATGATTTTCAGGAAGGTGCAGTATTTTTTACCTTGCCAAAAGCATGTAAATGACCCTGAAATGGCTCCAATCTGTATAAATGGTTTTAATTTTAAAAATCAAATACTGGCACATACGCTAAGGTAGATCCTCATCTGCTTTACAGAGGTTTGGAAACTTTGTCTTTTACCTGTCCATACGTTCACATTACTGAGTTCCACGTTTTGCGGATGCTTCAGTGTGAACTTGTTAGAGCACATGTTTTTAAATTCTTGTGACAGAAAGGCACAGAGAACAGTTATTGTCTTCTGTGACCACCCTCTGTCCAGTCCTCACTTGCTACTTCTGTAGTACAAAGGAATTTGTCTTTTGTGGTAGCTGAGTCAAGATCTCTTACGCTGTCAGCTACAGCTATTTATAAACATGACTAATGAATGCCTGTGATGGGAACAGCTCACCTAAGCAAAATAAAATGCATTTTTTTGTAAAATACAGAAGAAACTATGTGTTTCTCTTTCCCCTGCTCTGGCAGTGGAAATAAAGTGAATTATCACAGTTAAGGCAGTGTTAAAGTCCTTCGGTTTAAATGAGCATCTATTCCTAAAAGAAAACATAGAAATAATTTAATTTCCTCATGTACTTACTGATAAGTTTTCAGGATGCCAGTTTTTTCTCATTCTAGTTTGTATGTTAAATGTCTAGAACAAAGTATTAATGTCCATGAGACATGTACAGTAGTCTTAAAAAAAAAAAAAGCACTATGCATTCAGAAAGTCTCTCAAGGTAACAAAGACAGAAGGAGAAAGATTATTTCTTTCAGTGAAGTGAAATGTAAGGGCACAGGGAGAAGAAATCATGTTTAACAGGCATGGAAGGGATATTTGCCTATTTGGAGTTGTGTGTAGAAGTGTCCATGATTTGGTTGACCCTAATAGAGACTCCATCTGAGTCAGAACTGGGAAGTAAATCACATCCTTGTGAATCTTGCCAGTTACTTTATTTCACTGTGGGAACTGCATCCCTTGTCCACAGCATCCATGCCTGGGTTTCCACTATGAGCAGTGGTGCTCCATAGGTCATAGGGAGGGCTGGGAGTCTGGTGTAAATTTGTTCTTTCTCAAGCCCTCTGTCAACGATGTATTCCACTTCTGCAGTCTAAACATCACTGTGCCCCTCATCATAGCACTGCACAGTACAGGGTCACAGATGTTTTTTCTTGGAAGATCATGTTGTTCTGGCCACATCCAGATCCCTGGATGTACATATTCAATGTAACACATGGACCACATTTAGGAGAGCTGACCCTCCAGAGTAGTGTATCATCTCTATTGCCTCCCAGGCTAGGGACCGTAGTCAAATCATGCCACATTTCAATTCTAATTTCAAACAAATGCTTGAGTGCACTGTAAAGCCAACACAAGAGTACATCTGTGTTTGTGGGTTAGACCATGGTAAAGCAGAGAACTAGATAGGAAACCTGTTACATAAGTATCTGTTATAGCACACCTAACTTTTCACATTTACGCACCAGTTTTTTGGGGGGAGTGTGCCAGAGAATTACTGTGAGTAATGAGCTTCCCTTCTAAGCTGTTCCTATATACATTTATCTTGCATTTGGTGAATTCTGATTTTTAATACCAGGTTAAGAAAACAACAGAGGCTACCCTGCAGACAATACAAGATATGGTCACCATTGAAGATTATGATGTGTCAGAGTGTTTCCAGCACAGTCGCTCAACAGAGTCTGTGAAGTCAACAGTCTCTGAGACATACCTGAGTAAGCCTAGCATTGCAAAAAGAAGAGCTAACCAGCAGGAAACAGAGCAATTCTATTTTATGGTATGTTGGTTGCTTCCTCATTCATGTGATGCAGACCAAACACCTGAAGTAAACATTATCCAGAAGTTCCTGGAATTTATGTGTCATGCATAGTAATAGATTCATCTGCATCTCTACAGAAATTCAGAGAATATCTGGAAGGTAGCAATCTCATCACAAAACTTCAAGCAAAACATGACTTGCTGCAGAGGACACTCGGAGAAGGTAAATATCACACAATAAACTGAAAAGGTTCCAAACTATACAGTGAACCCACTGAAATGCCAAATATACGCAGGAAAAAAATTACAAAACTTAAAGCTTAATAGTCCAGTAAACATAGATTTGATTTTCACCAGTCACAGTGTTGGTGCAGTGGTACAAGCACACACAATAAATTGATTTTATTTCTTCAACTCATACTTATTTCCCCTGCACAGGTGTTTAGACAAGTGACTCTATTTGGCAACAGAACTATTGAATGAAAAATCTCATGTCTGAAAGGAGAGTGACACAGTCAGTGCAGGTTGATTTAAGAGCTGTGACAAATGTACTGTTTCTACGTCCTAACAATTTCTGTTGACTTCAGGTTTTTTTAAGACTTGAGGGAGAGTGATCTTTTTAAAGCTTACAGAATTACCCAGGATGTATTTCTAACACGTGGACACTAATGTCCTTCTTGCAGCCTAAGAACTCAGTGGAGCATTTATCAAAGGTAAAAGGGGAAATCCTGATCTCTACTAATGTCAGTAGTGAGTTTCTTACAGACTTAATTTAGTGTTGTTTTTTACAAAGTATTTGCACATTGTAAACTTGAATGAAAACTTCATTAATAGCTCTATACCTGCTGATTTTCATTATTGCACATAAAATTATTGCATCATAAATTACAATAGCAGAGAATTATCCATTGTCCTGAACACTCTCCACAGTTTTTAAAAAGTATGTCTTAAGTTCTAAACCAAGTCAGCAGAAGTAAACATCAAATGAAGTAAAGCTGAATTAAGGCAGTAATGAATCACACACTGTGCACAGCTCCAGCCTTATCTCTTACCAGCCCTCCCAGCAGGCACTTCCTCATGCACCGAAGGGAAAAGGGGAGTTGCAGTACAAACCTTGAGGACTAGGCACACAGAGTGGAACAGACTTGAGAGGAAGTGAGAATAAAAATCCTCTCCTGGAGGTTAAAGACCATAATTTAAAGTTTAGACTCAAGAAAGGAAACCTGTTTTGTAAAAGAATATCTCTAAAAAATGTGTCAACTTATTTTCTTTTTACTGCCGAGTATCTGTTGTTAATCACATCTCTTCTTGCTTTAATACAAAAGCCCAGATCCACAAATCCCATGGAGGTGCCTAAACAGCTATTAGCAGTTCAGTGGCTGTAACCCAAACAAAGCCCCTGTCCAGGGAGTGACTGAGGTTGGGGGTAGGATATAAGCAGCATTTTCTTTCAAAACTGAACTGTAGAAGATGGTAGCTGTTTTTCTTTCTCATGGAGGTTTTTATTTGATAGATTTTTATTTTGAATGTGTATGGTGAGCAGTTTATTCACACAAAACAGTATGCAGATGACTTTAGTCAAAAAAAGAGGACATTTTTCTTCTGGAAGCTCCCTGAAAATTTATTTGGAAAAATAAAGTGAAAGGGAGGGAGATAAAAGGCAACAGAATCTGCTGAATAAACCATGTTGGAAAAAAGTAAGGAAAGAATTGTTTGAAAGGAAACCTAAAGAGAAACTTCTCAGCAGGGTGACCTAAGTGATAAATTGCCATTAGGCTCTGGGCCATTCTGCCATGCTGAGGCATGCTTGGACTATTCTGTTTGAAGAGTTCCCTTCTACACACCAGCTGTAACCCCCACGTAGTTAATCTGTGTTGCCCACAGTGGTTTTGCACATATTTGTTGTCCCAACACCATAGCATGGCAGATACAAATAGTACCTCAAACATACACATTTAAATTCAAAGTCGACATTTGGAGCAAAAGCCCTCATTTTTACCAATTAAAAAGTTGAAGTACTTCCTTCAGTCGAGGCATGTCCTGCATTAAAATGCCTATGCCTGGGACAGAGGACCTGGATTCTGAAAGTTTCTTGAATGGGGAGGATTGAAAGGATTGAATTGCAGTGGAATTATGAATGTTATTGCTGTCGATAATCTAGAAGTGAATTTGTAGGACGTGAACTGCTCCCCTGCTCCCCTCAAACTGCCTTTTCTGAAAACTTTCATGTCGGCAAGACTGCAGACAAATAACACAGTGTGCTGTGTTAAATAAAACTAGGGAGAATGCGGGGAGAAGGAGAGGATTGTCTCAACTGCAGGTTTCCCTTTGGCACCCTTTCTTGCGTTTATTCAAAACTATACAGTGTAAGGATGTAGGCTGAATAGATCCAGGTTCCCATCTGGTGTCCACAATGTTAACAGTATTTGGCTTCTATTCTGGTTCATCACCTGCCTACTACAGTCTTGCTGTTTATGGACACAGCAGATACATATTCATGATCTGCACAGGGAAGATAGATGAAGTGCTCTCTGCTGAATCTGCATCTACAGACTTGGAAAGTAAATAAGAAACACTGGAATTAAATTGATACTAAAGATAGGAAGCACACTGATGCTCATATTAGTCCTGATCCAAAGGCTCCTCTGTTGAAAGAAGAAATTAACAAAGCAAAGAGAAATGTAAGAAAGAAAACAAGGAGTTGTAGAAGAAATTGCCCCTAAGGCCCAGACTCCTTTTGCCCTAAACGGTTAAATATCGAAGATGTGTTTAAAATTCCTCAGGCACAGCATTTGTAACATCTTCTGTTTTACTAGCATTTATTATTGGGATTCTTAGTCTCAGTGAATTTCCCTTGGTAACCTTAGTATGGAGAATTACCTGGCTTACTCTTTTTCTGTCCTAGGTTATTTTTCATACTCTTCTTTGATCTCTCTTTTTCACCTATCTAAAATAGATGCCAACAAGATTCACATGTCTTAATATCAGAGATTGTTCCCAGAGCTTCTTCTTTGTGCCACTTTGAGGGGATCCACACTCTTCTTGCGCTGCAAAATATATTTTCAGACTAGGGTTTTCAGTACTGTTCAGTACTTTGCATGCATCTGAACACTGGCACATAATGCTATGTTTTTCATATCACTGTTATTCATTCTTCCTGGAGTCTGACAAGCTGGTTTGGTGTCACTTTCGGGCTAGGCGTCACCTAGCCCAAGTGAAGCTCAGAGTGATTTTCAAAGTTCGAATCCATAGTTCTGTTCACTGGCATAGGTGTTTAATTCTTCCTTAATACCTTACTTGAACCTGTTAATAGTGAATTTTGTTTGCACTGTGTGTCACCTAACCCCTTTGAAGGGCTTCACAGTTTTGTCAGGATTTGATACAAAAGTGTTTCAGTCATCTGCACAGTGCTCTGCCTCCTTAGCTGCTGTGATCTCTCAAGATATTAATAAATGCCTTATGAACTGCATAAATGGTCCTAATGGGAAGGCTTGAGTAAATGGCTGTTACGTTTTTTGCCATGATGAAAAAAGATCATTATAAGTGCACTGGGTTTCCCTTTTCTTCGCTAGTTTTTGATCAGTGAGAGTATTTTGCCACTCTATCCATGGCTGTTTAGTTGCTTTAGTCACCTCCTGTGAAGAAAATTATCAGTGGCCTTTGAAAGCTTAAGTAAATTACTTGAATTGATTCTTCTTTATCCAGTATTTTACTGACATGTTCAAAGATTTCTAATAAATTAGTAGGGCACAATCTCCCTTTGGCAATGCTGGGTTCATTGGAACTTACCATACCATGATCTTTGTCCTGTTTCATTATTTTGCTTTTCATTATGATGAGTCAGGCATGCCTGACTTACTGGTCTGTTGATATGCAAAGGAGCCTTTCTGGAATATGATACTTGCTTCTTTACAATTCCTGCAGTTTTTTGTGGTGTTTCTCAGTGATAGTGTTGTACTTTTTTCCTGCAATACACAGAGAAAAGAGAGTAGGGAGTCTTCTAATAACTACTCAAGTCTAGAGCCCTGCATTTTCAGCACTGAACAGGTTTAGGCACAAGGCGCAGGGGGAGATGTAATCTAATCTTGGCACAGCTCTATTTCCATACTGATTTAGCCACTGAAACATATGAGCACCAACAATAGACATTGTTTGGAATTTTACTTGAAATTATTTACAGTATCAAGTGACTCTTTATCTGTGGGCAGGCTTCTTAAAAGTTGTTCCGTAGCATGGGTTGTGTTTGTATTTTAAATGGAACTGTGGAGATAGTAGATATCTACACTGCCCTGTTTGTTGTATAGTTGTATATCTTTTGCTGATAGCATGAAAGTTAGGGCTAAAAATAATTTACTAAGTGTAATTTAGATACAAAAATTTCAACCTAAAACCTTCAAATCATTGTTTCCTGTTTATTGGACTTTCTAGGTCACAGGGCTGAATACATGACAACAAGGTAAGATATTTTTATCTGACTTGGTTTAGAGTTAAAAAATAGGTAAGATCTTAGTATTTACAAATTTTAGAACAATTTCATAAGGCTTGTTCCTGTTGTTACATAAATTATGTACAGACCCTGTGTGTTTTAACATTCAGCAGTTCTGTTTCAGCATTCTGGTGAGTAAAGGACCATCTTCCTCATTCTTGTGAGCTGCTTTGGCCAGTGTCAAGGGTGGGACGAGCTCGGAGATCCTTAAAAATATTTCTGAATCACACATCAAATTTGGAAGTTGCAGGAGGCACTCTGCTACTAGCAAAGAAATATTTTTCAGTTGTCAGAGATACCTTGCCTCTCATGGTTTGTAATTCACTTGGCCAAGATACACAGTTTAAAAGAACCTGGTAGGAAGATGGGTTTGGGCAGTGAGCTGTGTCTTTGATAACCTAGCTCTGGAGACAAATACCTGCCTCCCCCAGCGTCTATCTGTTCCATACTTAAATGGCTCTGTATATCCACAGAAGAGAAGGGATTCAGTGTTAGATCTCCCAGCTTTGTGCTGCACGTACTTTTTCAGTTGTGTAATGCCACACCTTTGAAGCTGCCTCCAGATATAAACCCGGATCAGCTCTGCAGCCCCCAGAGACTGGGAGGGGGCGATGGCAACTGCTTAGATTTGCAGCTGCCACTTGGATGTATCCCTGCTACAGGCGGTGTGTCCTGGTAAAGCAGGAACATCCAGCCCAGCTTCCTTGGTCCCGCTGTTCCCTTCCCCCTCCATGCAATTCATCCTTGCCCAATGCCTTCAAGAACCATCTTGCCTGGTCCCAATGTTCCTGGGACATCTCTACAGACTTTACACCAGATTTTCTCCCACCACTCCACGTTCTTTTCTAGCTCTTTAAAGTTGGACTTGCTCAACTACTTTCCTTACATGACCTCAGTTGAAAAGTGGTAACAAATCAGAGCATTCTTCCCAGTTGTTGACGTTAATTCTGACAACTGTACCTTTAACTATGCCTCCAGGTGCTACCATTCCAGGAATGCATGGAAATCAACAAGTTTATGTCTAATGAGAAAAACTTTCTTTCTTGACTCCAAAGCAGGCGACTCATCAGGCTCACATCATTCTAAGTTCCCTGCTGTGTAAACAGCTGAAAGAAGATGGATTTAGGCAATGATTTTACCTTAGTGAAGTGGGGGAGCAGTGAAACCATCTTATCTCATATCTTCCCACAGCTGGTCACTTGGAGAAAGATAGTCTGAGGAGTAGGGCCTGCCCATCTGTTCCTCAGCACCAGCTCCTTGGCTTTGGCTGGGCCCTGCCTGTTGCTCCAAGGTTCAGTTATGTTTCCAGATTGTGAGACATGCAAACAGAAATGTTCTTCAAGGTCAACATTAAATTGTAGAAGGGAAGAGGATATCTTTAAAGATGAGTTTAAAATAGCAGATAGTACTCAGACAAACTGAAGTCCCACTGCTGAATGCTCTGTGCCTTATTGTTCCTCGCTGATCCCCCAAAAACATTTGATTTTTTGCTGAGTCCAAAAAACCTATAGAAACTGCTGATGCATGGGAACTAAGGAAGCTGTTGGCATGTAGCTGTTGGCATGGCATTCACAAAGCAGTTTGTGAGCGAGAGAACAGTATTTCATGTCATCTCTTTCAGTTGTAGTCATCACATGTGTAACACACTAGGTAAAATTTTGCAGACCAAAGTTTTGTGTGTTCTTCCTTTACTTCTTTTTGTGTTATGTTGGTTTTATTTATTTGTTCAAGTTGATACACTTTTAATTCCATTAGCTAATTAGCAAAATGTTTCTTTTTGTTTGTGAAGTTGTTGATGGTCGGATGTGCAAGGCTGAAGCTGTTTAACCTTCCTGGCTCTAGTTGAAAATGCAGAGGGTTTGGTTTTGAAGCACCTTAAGAGTGTGCTGAGCAGCTTTAATTTGCATTTGAAGCTTCTCCAGCATGAAGCAACTTTTCTGCTTGATAAGAGGTGCTTCGAGTGGTCTGTGTTCTGCCGTGGCTGGCAGGATGAATTCCAGTGGTTGCTGCACATTTTATGCATGACCACAACAAAAAAGGCCGTTCCGATTGTGCAGTGTTTGGAATAAATTTATATGGTAAAGCTGCAAAACAGGGGTTCATAAAGAATGTCATTATTTATCCAAAAGTAATGCATTTTTAATGGGGGAGTTCTCCGCTCTTTAATCAATGTTACACTTAAATTTGATGGAAAGCCTTTATTTGATAAGTACTATGTTTATTGTTCCCTTTACAGTGTTCTGTTGTTTTGCCATGAGCTTACAGACATTTCATTTTATTGTGTGACTTAATTCTACCTTGCTCAGTAATCATATTCCCTTCCCATAGGCCTCCAAATCTTCCCCCTAAGCCCCAGAAACACAGGAAGCCCAGACCCCGATCACAGTATAGTATTAAGTTGTTTAATGGTGATTTGGAGTCGTTCATCAAGGTACTGGCACCAGCCACCCCAGTGGCTGATCTCAACACTTCTTACTATAATGGTCACCACCTCACAGAAGCTGAGGCAGATCATTATGTTTAAACCTGTCCTGGGGCTCTTCTTTCCCGGTTGATCAATATAATACTTCCTGAAGTCAAAGGGAAAGAGGGAGATTCGTTTCTCACATTAGCCTCCCTACAATTTTCTTAATCAAGTAGGAATAGTATTGGCAGCCTGCTTTTAATAGGAAACTCAGCTTCATGTAGAAGATAGGATGTAGTGGTACATCCCACAACTTACCACAATTTCCTGCTTGCTATTTTCATTACATTCAGTGTTCAAAGTCTGTGGAGAAGCAGTATTTCCCTGGGTTTGATATCCAGATTTTGATTTCCTATGACTTTAGGAATTTATTATATTGTGTGAAATTGTGATCACCGCTATTCTGGGTCTTGTATCTTTGCTGTATTTACTATCTTCTCCTTTCTCACACTTTTATTTCTGATAATGCTTCTAGCCGAGGCCGAAGGAACTCTCACACGAGACATCAGGTATAGTTCTGGTGACAAGAGAACCAGCTCTGCCTCGCTCTCGGGTTGCATTCATGCCTGGCTCAAAATCAGTTCTTTCAAAGACCTGGAGGGAGAAGTTTGCATTAAGAAATGAATGTACAAATATAGCAGGCAAAACTAAACCAGAGCAGAACTCTGGAGGGATTGTAGTCTTACATGATGGATATTTTCTTATTCATTTTCAAACACCCACCCATCACAATTAGTGTCTCTGGATGCTAGCTGACACAGCTACAGGAAAGAAATCTTAGAAAAACTGTGAAAATACATTTATAAATGCAGTGAATAAAATTCTTGACTGCAAACTCTGTGAATTGGGTTTGAATGTTACAGGGATTTTTTTCTTGTTCAAGCTTTCAGTCATCCTCAATACAACTATAGGGAAAAGTATTATTGTTATTTTTATTATTATTGTTACACAGGAGGTGCTGTGAAATGCAAAGACTTTGAGAAATCATCACATGATGAAATAGATGAGTATCATGAGCTTATCTTGCTTAAGGGTGAAAGTAAGCAAGGAAGCAGAAATTCTCACAATGAAAGCCTCTGGACTAAAGAAGGACAAAGCAAATCAGGAGAAATGGTACCCCATCATTTTCCCTCACAGAGACAAGGGTTATACTACATGGCAGTGTGGGTGACAGGGCTTATTTGCAAGTGGGGAGTCCTACATAATTAGTCTTTCAAAAGGAAAGAGGTCAAAAAAGCTGGTAGCCTTATGACGGATTTGTCAGTCTAGGAGCTACCCTAGGACAGCATCTCTGCCCAAAGACCATGTCATTCCTGATAGGAATGAGTCATTTTGACAGCACAAAAGGGTTACAGCTAGTGAAATACAGTATCACACCAAATTGCTTTTTGTTAGAGTTTTGCATCATAAGAAATTATAACTAGTCACAAACATACATTCGCTGACTACACACATCAGATCAAATTCACAGTAGCAGTAGGGTCACTGTTCTTGACACTCACCAACACATATTGTTACTTCAAGTTATTTTCCTTTGATTAGATCCAAAAGGAAAGCTGATAGTTTGTATTATTTCAAGGTTTTACTTAAATACAAAGTTTTGTGTGGTTCTGAATAGATTCTCCAAAACCAGGTATGAAAGTGATTTGGGGTTTGGTTTTTTTTTGTAATTTCTTACTGCAAACGCTGTCTTTTCCTAGGCTTTACATCATTTGCATGAGCCAGTGTACTAACAGGAGATGTGGGTGCATGTTGTGCGTGTTTTCTAATACTCTGCTTTTCTGGAGAGCCAGGCTGCTCAGTGTTGGTGAAGATGACTGTTCCTGGGTTTAACAACTGACCTGTTCCAAGGGGTTTTTTATTTAGCTGTTACTGAACCGTGACACAAGTCAAAGAGGAAATGCTAATCCACCCACTACTGGTTCTTGGCTAGCCAGTCTTTGCTAGGTTTAAAATTAAAAGACAAACAAGCCACAATTTAAATAGCATAGTTAGTTATAACAGTCTTTTGTAAGCCCCACTAAAACAGCACAGAGTCCACATAAGATTAGGGGGTTAGGTTACCTCAGGAAGTGCAGTGTTTCATGGCTTCACTGTGTGTTATTTTTCAAACTTCTTTAGTAGTTTTTTCTACTTGAGCTTAATTCATAAACTTCCCATTAGTGTAGTTTAGCATGAAAAAGTACTAATTTGTAAGAGGAGATGTGTATTCTGAGTTACAAGGTGCTTTTAAATTCATAGTTTTATAATTCAGACTGATTTTATATTAAACTTTCAAATGAATTAGTTAAGTCTCTGAGCACTTACATATTGGAAATTCATTTGGAAAGAAAAATTACAGCTTCCAGGACAAGAAATTCTAAGACTATTTATGAAAAAGTAGTTCTTGACACAAAAGCGCCACCTTTTCCAAATAATTTCTAATCATCTTATTTATGTCTTTAATCTGTATTTGATGACTTGCGGTCACTAGTGTGCTTGAGTTAAAACATGCATTCTTTAAAGTGCCAAAACAAAAGGACTCCAATGGTTCTTCTGGAAAATAAGCAGTTTAACAGAAAAAGACAAGTAACTCACTGAAAATTAGTGTATAGTCATCTTTTACCCCTCCCATCACAAATGTGTTTTGTCCATTTTTAAAACACTTTTGTGTAATTGAAAATGTAGCTACAGACCTGCTGCTGTTCATTGCTGAGATGAGGAGCTGTGATTCCTGAACTCTGCCAGTGGCAGGTGGGGAGCTGTTGGTTGTGACCTCCCTTTCGCAGTGCCTAGAGACAAAGCAGCTGAACCACATGCTCAGCTCAGAGCAGCTGCAGTTCACCACCTGGTGATTACCAGCCATCTAGAGCAGCCAGAAACAGCGTGCCAGGCCATCATCTGCCCCGTGGCAGGGCACACAAACCAGCAGAGCCCATGGCAGTGCTCTCAGTCAGGAGTCAGACGTTCTGGTACCCCATGCGATGTCATTTGGTGGCTCTGCTCCAAGAATGTTTCTGCTAGTCCAGCAAATCCAGGAAAGCCTTGTAAATTGCTGGCGATAAACTTCTTTTTACCAAAAAAACCCCCTACCAAACAACAAAAAAAGCCCCGTATTGAGGAATTTGGTCCTGTGTAATTAGGTCCATGTAGGATTTTCTCCACCAGGAAAAGAAATGTCAATTAAATGGATGCAGAGGGATCATCTTCATCAAAAATAAGTATTCTTAATAATAATCTTTTTAAAGGCAAATTCCCTGCTTTAACTCATTTTGCTTCAAAAATCTAAAATGCATGCATGAGCTTAGATGTCACATACAGTGTTAGCTAGATATGGTGACAGAGGTAGAGAACTGAATTTCCCAATTAAATTATTTTAAGAATCATAATCCTTTTCTTCATCTGTTTCTTTTCCTCCCTCCCTGAATGGGAAGAGAGCTGTTAGAAGTGGTATTTTTTCCTAGGTGTTTTTTTGCCAGCACTGTATGTCCATCTAGATTGACCAAGAAAGTGCATTTTCGCATTCAGGCCATAGTAGGGAGGTTTCCTCTTTCTTATCTGCAGTTCACTCTTTCTGCTCTTGTTTTTGCAGGATTCAGGGCAAGTCATTCCTCTTATTGTGGAAAGCTGTATCAGATTTATAAATTTATATGGTAAGCTCTGAAAAAAACTATGTCATTTCATTATTGCCCTTTTTCATCTATCTTTTACATTACTCATTTAGCACCACAGCTTTGTTTTTAAAATAGAGATTAAAAATATTTTTAAAAATTTATTTTTCACCAAAGTCTCCCATCTTTTCTGCAGGTCTTCAGCATCAGGGAATTTTTAGAGTGTCTGGTTCCCAGGTGGAAGTCAATGATATTAAAAATTCATTTGAGAGAGGTAATTGAATTTTCATTTATTTGAGCACCTTAATATCTGACATTTAAAAATCTTTTAAATTCTAATTATTTTTGTAGCTGTTTAAACAGATTGTATGTACTGTGTGTACTGCACCTAGAACTTTGCACCATCACATGATTAAGCGTGAAGTACAGTGATGACATGTGCATATTTATCTCCTGATTATGCCCTAAGAGCTTGAGGGTTTTTCTCATTTTGTTTGGACAAGACATATGACTCTTGAATCAACTGTAGACATTAGTTTTTGTTAAAGGTAAACTGCAAATAATAGTTTTTGTGAATTTTATTTTCAAGATCCTCAGAAACGAAAAGTAATGGGTTTAATTTGATTCAAGAGACTACTTAATGCAATTTGAAAGTCCTGTTGCTTGATCTTCTGGAATACAAGCGCTCAACTTTCTGGTCCCTCTGCCAAAGTTGCATCGCAATCCAGGAAAACAGGGGGTAAAGAGAAGGGTCATTCCATTTTTCATTCTCAAAGGAAACTTCAGCCCCAGAGGAGGAATTACACGAAAAATACCAGGAAGTAAAACCAGCTTTTTAAACATCAGTGGCTTGCAACACCCAGCCTAGGATTGCTCTGCTAGGAGAGCCAGGATCCAGCAATTCTCTGTGTTAAAGCAATACACTTTTTAAATTTTTTTAAATCTTACTTTCTTTTTACTTGAGTCTTAAAAGCTGTGGTTTTTTAATTTCTAGGGAAAATTAAAACTTTTGCAGATCATCTGCTAGTGACAAAACCATTGGAGCAAGAAGTCTTGTGACTAAAAGCATGAAAAAATATGCACAGTATTTTGCTCCCCAGTATTAGTTATATATATCTTGTTAAACCTGATCTTGCCACTGACAAGATAGGTAAAGCAGCTGTTTTCACTTGCTAAGTGAAACCACATCCCTCCATTCTGCAGCTTTTAAATCTGCTTATTCTTAACTGCTCCTCCTAGGTAGTGTTATCCGTGAAGATCCACACATTTTAAAGTGTTTCAAAATAAAGAGTAAGCCTTTAAAATGACATAAATAAGATAGTGCAGTCATGGCTGGTTTCAGTTAGATTTTCAACAAAATGGCTGCACATATTCCTGGTGTTTTAATTTTTTAAACTGAAGACACATTTTCAATTTAGTGAGTGTTCTAACTCCATTCGCTTTATGTAGGGCTCCAAAGAAAAATCGGCAAAACTCTATTCAATTAAGAATGTTTGGCTTTTTTATTTTACTAACTGTAAATCACAAGATGTCCATAAATACCTAGCTGGAAGTTCAGGACCTAAGAGATCACTGGGTTATGTAATTTTAAGGAAGCTTTATTTAGGCTGCCTTTTTTTAGTTTAATCATAGCCTGGGATTTCTAAATCAGTGTTTATTATCTTACTTGAATGCTTGCATTGCCACCTCCCACACACTAAAAACAAAAACCGCCCAAAATGTCACTCACTTATAAAAATGTTCCATGCAAGAATGCTCCTGCATGTGTGTTCATTCACTTTATTTACTTTTTAAGGTGAAAATCCTTTGGCAGATGACCAAAGTAACCATGACATTAACTCAGTTGCTGGAGTACTGAAGCTCTATTTCCGAGGGCTGGAAAATCCTGTCTTTCCTAAGGAAAGATTTAATGATCTTATTTCTTGTATCAGTAAGTAGAAATTTCTGGTTTTTCTCAATAGAATTTTACTTTTTGATACGCAGTAGTAGCCTGAAAAAAAGAACTAACTTCACATTTTCCTGAGATGATTTATTTGCCATGTGTAGCAGTCTGGATCAGTTGTTAGTCATACTCACAGCTGTGGTTGTTCCCTTTTTCCACTGGGATTAATGTACAGTACAATTCCTTGTTTAATAGGGCAGGAAGAAAATCTTTTGGTATACAAGGGATAGTTAAATTTAAGTGTATTGTTATTTTCCTCTGAGCACTGAGGCAGACAGAAGGGAATGAAGTCATGAACATGCAAACAGATTATGTTACTTTCCAAGGTTTTCATGCCCCACAGCTTGGGGTCAGCACTGGTGAATAAGTTACTAACTGCTTAACATCGTGTGATTCTGGACCTTTATTGTGCTCAGCTTAAAACACCGACCCAACCCAGAAAACTCTTGGGTGCAGGGATGGAGGGGAACAGCTGAGTGTTGTCTGTGAGAGAGCCTAGTCTGCCTTCCCACACACAGGTTATAATGGGATGTGTTGGAGGAGCATCACATAATCTGTGGGCTGCTAGTGCTCATGGCCAGACACAGAGAGGTTGTGGTAATTTGGAAAGTTGTCAGTGGATGAGTGAATTGCTCTGACATGTACAAAACCTCCTCTTCCAGTTCACTGACCCCTGCAGGTGTTGAGGGGTGAGGTCAAGCCAACCATCAGTAGACCTGCTGTTCCCTGTGGGCACAGTGGTCAGAGGAGCTAGCTTTGAGGAAGAATTTCCTTTCTACCCTTCCTTTATAGCTTACCTTCCTCAACCAAATGGAGAAAGAGGCAGTTTCATAGGTAATGAGAGCCAGTCCTTTGGGATATTAATTAGGTCAGACTCTCCAAACTGTTATTTTGGCAGAGGTCTCG
Organism: Melanocharis versteri; assembly: GCA_013397845.1. Lineage (NCBI taxonomy): Eukaryota > Metazoa > Chordata > Aves > Passeriformes > Melanocharitidae > Melanocharis > Melanocharis versteri. Next base: position 248,110 of record VZTG01002809.1, on the reverse strand, counting down.
GCCCGGCAGGCAGGGCCCCCAGTTGATGGGTGCAGAGTGTCCCAGGCTGGCGATCAGGTGGGGTTTTTGGCTCGCTGCTTGGGGGACACAGTCTGTGTGGTTTGCTTCCCACATAGGGAGGATTGCAGCAGTTCCTCCTGGAGGTTACAAATACATGGATCACTGTGACCATGTCCATGTGCGATAGTTTGTGTTTCATTTTTTTTGCAGGGTTTTCTGCAGCTGTTGCTATTTAAAGACTTGGTGGCACTGAGGAGTCCTAAGGGACCTGAAAACCAGTTTAGCAGTCTGATCCCTGATGCTAAGGGGGACTCTGTCTTTTTAGGAAGCATAATCCTGGTTCTGCTTCAGTTCAGCTTTAGCTGACTGTGGTGCCACAGCCCAGAAAATCTCTGCAAGTCATAGAAATTGAAATCTAAAAAAGGATTATTTTGACTGAGTGATTTTCTGCGTGACAGGGATGATAGAACTTTACCTAATAATTCCGTGCTGGTTTCCATAACTTCTGGATGAATTAAAGCATATCTGCTGGAAAAATTGATTGATTTCATGGCTTCAGTTGATAGAAAATCTACCACATTCTTGGATAAGCTGTTCAAATGATTAATCACTTTCATCATTAAACATTTGTACCAGATTTCTTTCTCAAAGTTTCTGCTGTCAGATTCTGCCTGTTTGATCTCTTTATGTCTTCATTATTTTTACTAAACATTAAGAAAAATATAAGTGTTGGTTCTTACATGTGGAGATGGTATTGCAGTCTGCTGTGCTGAAGAACTTTAAATACAATTGTAAACTGAATTGTAAAATACCAAGAATGAGTGTTCAGTTTACAGAGATTATACAAGTGAATGCTCAGGAGATGCAAAGATACTTGGGCAAAATAGCCCTGTAAATGTGTTCCAAGAAGAAGAACCTGGGTGATTTCAGATCTTTCATTCACCATTGAAGGCGCTGAAGAGAGAATGGGTTATTTGGAAAGAGGGGTAGAAGTTCAGAGGACTGAGCAGATAGATGTATGTGGCACCTGCACAGGCAGGAGTGATTCACCAACCTTTTAGAGCTTTGCTGTCTGAGAGGGTTCCAGTTCAGTTATCCTGAAAAAAGTATTTATTTTGTTGTTAAGAACTTCAAGAAAAATGGCTGTGAATAGTCGATCCCTCGTGCTAGGTCTTGTTTTCCATAGAGAATGTCCAACTATTGCATGTTCCTAGTAGGCAATGAATTATTTTCTTGCGAAAGAGTTGACAACCTTTTATTTAAATAATAGTATCATCCAGCAGAGCTGAAGTCAGTAACAACCACAGCCTGGAACAATGTCACTGCTTTTCGCAACAGCATTTAAAAATGTTTATTGAGAAAGAGATGTTGCCATCTGATCCTGGTTTAGACTGAGTGTTCTCTGAGGGTGTCATAGGTCTGGATTATCACCTCTATGACAGTTTGTCAAAACAAGGTGTAATGACTGAGTAGTTCTTCTAGCTTTGACTTCGGCTGTTGCTGTTGTACGAGAAAGCAGAGAATTTTAGTCTGATAATATGTTGTAAGAGTCCAAGATCTGTTTTCTGACAGGTTTTGGGAGAAGCATGGGGGGATGATTTTGTTGTTTGGTTTGGTTTTCACGAGATTCTCATTAAGGGCATGCTGAAATGGCATATCAATACCTTCAGCACAGGGAGGAGAGTTAGGTGTGGACCAAGGTGGGACAAAGGGGTTTTCTCTTTGAGCACGCCAGGGTGAGTTTACTTTGTGTTGTCACAGTGGGGGGAGTGTGAGTGAAATATGAGGAAAGAAACAGTTCTTGTGCCTTGCAGCCAGAGCCAGCCCCAGAACCCTATGCTGGGAACAAAGGGCTGTGTGGCTGCATCTTCTGGTTATCTGAGAAGCCTGAGGTGGAGTGTTTTTACAGCTGTGTACTGTTCTATGTGCTTTGTTGAATGGTGCACCACTTCCAAGGAACGAGAGTGTTTTATTGGGAAAAAAAACCAAAACAAACCACCAAGCATTTCAAAATATACTGTGTAGCACCACGGTACATACTGTCATAAACTGTGGCTCTAAAAAACCATTTCCATTGCTGTATTTTAACCTTAACACTGGATATCTTGCAAAAAGGAAAATCGTTTAGGCAAGATTCCTCCTCCATTTGAGACTTCAAATCAGTCGTAGTTGCATTAGTTGTTTTTTTCTGTGCTTATGTTGACTCAGATATTATGTATCTTGGTCTTCCTGCTAATGGGAGCAGGGCCAGACTCCCTTTTTCTGTGAGAACTTAGGTTACTGTAACTTCTTTAGATCACAATTGATACATAAAGTCCAGGAAACTTTCACATGTTTAATTAAGCGTTTTAAATTCTCTTAATTCATATTGCATTCATGATCTGGAAACCAGTGAGGAAATGAATAAACATATTTTTCAAATAGTTTTTCAAGATAAATGTCAGTGTGGTTTCTTAATCGTTGGCAGAAATTGTCACAGAAGGGGAGAGGGAGAAAGCAAATTTGTAAAGTTAATGTTCACATAAAACCGTAAAAGGGCAGAATGTCACACATTTTATGTGGAAATGTAATGTTGCCAGTGAAAAACCCCTTGAAACTGAAGTACTTAGTTATGGATGTCAGGCATAATTGAGGCAGCTGCAAAATGAACCCTTCCTCAGTACAGCCACCGAGAAATTCCTTTACATTTATGCATATATTTCCAAATGAAATAGAGCATTGTGAGTTAATGTTTTCCATTTTGTAAATACAGTGGAAACAATGCAAAATTACTGTGATTTTTATGGCAATTTGTATTAATTAGACTCATGAGAACAGTGTTACTCTGTTTGGGCTTATGATCTAATTTAGATAAAATTTGGGCCAAGTTATATGTGCTGGGCCAGAGCAAGCGTGAAAGGTAGAACAGAACATAAAGAATCCATCTGATTATGGGCCATAATTCTTTATTCTCATCTTAAGGAGTGGCTCTTGGTCCCAGCAGCATTCTGTAATCGAGAGGACAATCCAAGGTTGGAGTGGGAAGGAGGAGAGTTGCACTGCACTTCTTTCTGCCCCTTTGTGGAAACAGATTGGGCCAAAGACAAGAAAAGTGTTTGTAACAGGAGCTATGTGGAGGCAGAAGGCACAGAAGCTGAGCTCAGTAGGGCTGGCTGTTATTCACTTCACTGCTGCGGGACTGCAGTTTGTCTCCTGGTGTGAGCTGTGACACACGTGACTTACTTAAGTTCACATTTACATAGATAGCTGTGCTGTGCTGTGCAGCAGCAGACACACCTCAGCTATTCAGACTGCTTAACGCCTGCACAGAGCCTTACAAGTCTTCACGGTTTCATATCCCTTGCCTTAAATTTCATGGGCAAAAATGGCAAGATGAATGAAAACTTAAATTTTTTTTGTTCTAATTTTTCTCATTTTAGTCTCTTGCCACCAGCGGTGCCCGTTTACCTAAAGACATAAATGTTATGAAAGAAAATAATTTTACTGCTTTTCCAGACTATTGCCCATTACTTAAAAAGTAAAAAACTATTCTGAATTGTCAACTGTCCATGAAAAAGTTTCAACAAAATTCGAAGTGTTTCCTTCCGTAAGTGGCAGTGGAGACTGCTGGGTTTGTCCTCCTGTAATGCCTTCTTAAATAGATCTGAAAGAGCTGTAAGTGGCTTTGCTGAGTTAATATATATGTATCTTTGAGCTGGATTGGACTCATCTACCAAAATGAAAAGAGGCACAAATTGTTAACTTCAGCACTAATACATATTCATGTAGATAACTTGTCAGCTGCAAATTGACCATAAAAATTACATCTGTAAGTGTAACTCAGTCCCATTTGACATTCGCAGGGTGTGTAAAATATACATTAGGCATTCACTCTGTTACTAGTAGGCACCACACCAAGTGAAAATAGCAAGTAACCCCCACAAAGAGGTACTGCATTGGATTTTGTCCTTCAAAGCCGTGGTCCTAAAGTAAAGAGACATCTTACATTACCATTGTTTGCTTCCTCCTTTGTGCTACCGTTGCTTGTGAAATATGCTTACCTTGCACAGCACTGGATGTTAGTTGTAACACAGTTCATTACGTGCTGACACCAGGTTTCTCCTTGCATATGTTTTGATCCGTAATATCTTCCCTTTGCCAAATGTTTGCAGTCCTGTTGTTCATACTGAGATTGGCCCATGGAGGCTGGCTGTTAAGAGAGGCTGGTCGAACATTCACAATCTAGAGCTGATGTTTCTGAGCTCTGCCTGCTCCCAGGCTGTACCTTCTCGTTTGGATAACCATGTCTCACCTGCAGTGTGGGAGAGGCCATATGTGCAACCAAGTACAGTGCTTCCTTTGCTTTTTTAAATTAAAAAAACACAGTAGTATGCAGCTGTCCGGTTGGCCCAAAATACTTTGAAGCCACCAGCAGTCACTCTCTTGTAAAAGGCTTGTATTCTGCATCACTGCATCTATATATGTGAGTATATTGCCTTTTATATGCTCCACTAACTCAGAGTTATTGTTTAATTAAACTTTAATTTACATTTTCTAAATGTTATTTAGAATGAATGTAGCCCTATTTTCATTTATAATTTAGTTTTTGTTTATTTGTGTTTGGGGGCTTCTGTTAGTAATTGTATTTTCTCCTCTCTCAGGTTTCCTTTACTCTTCTGTGGTAGGTTGTTCACTTCTGATCTGTTTCACTTTAGAGTTACCTTTGCAAAAACCTCATAATGAGTGATCAGGTGGTTAAAACTGTTATTTCTCCTGGACGAGAAAAGTAGAGATTCATTGTTTCTGTGTGTCTCTACAGTAAGTGAAGGTGACACTGCGTCTCCAGAAGAGGTTCCAATGTTCTTGGAGACTGAAGATCACACTTCTCAAGGCTTGAGTGCCTAGGATTTATGTGTATCTCATGCAGTTGAGAACCAGTCCTTAGTGTGTGGCTGACAAAGAGGCAGCTAGCTGATAGATATATGCAATGACATTAATCTCATCTGGATTCATTCATCCAGGTCAAGGACATGGAGTGTCTGCAGAGTAAGTCCATGTGAGATCAGTAAATAAAATCTTTTCCAAGAACAATGCAGGATTGCACCTCAACAGATTTTCTTGTGGAGCTTGTGATCTGCCTTTTTGGAGGATTTTATGAACAAGTTGAACAGACACCTCTCAGAGGTGATGAAAGTGAAGTCAGAGGTTAAGACTGTGGACTTAAATGACCTCTGAGGAGTCCTCTGAGCTCTCTGTTTTTCATTTTTTCTAGTAGCTGGTGGAGGCTTCTTAGATCCAAAACATCTCAGAGACTTAGATGCCTAGATAATGCTATGGATACACAGAAAATCAAATTCCTTGTGTTGCTGGGGTACTTTGTTCCACTCTTGTCTGATGAAAATATATTAATAGTTCTGGGCTCAGGTAGGCCTGACTCTTCCACAAAGTGCTATAGTCATGAAACTCCAGAAGCTGGCTTCTTCTCCTTCTCTTGTTTCACCCTACAAGTATCTCCTGTGCTCTGCTTTGACAGAAGCACAGTGTTCCCACACCAAACGGCTTCTAATCTTGCTGACAGGAAACTCTCCTGCTTGTGGGTTTGACCCCCATGGCCAAGATGGGTCTGGAAGGCAGATGTGTCAGACCAGAGCTCCAAAGGTTTTGCTTTGCTCTGAGAACTGGGAACTAGAAAATAATAACCATTTCACTGTGTGATATTTACTTGACGTTAGTCTTGATTTGTAGTTGATATTCCTGTGTCCTTCATAGAGATCTCTCTTCCCTCTCTCTCTCCCCAGTCAGAAAAAATACATTAGTTCTCAGTGTGTTTGGCCTTGCCAGAGGCTTGTCCTCTTGCTTGTCTTTGGGAATATGAGTCTCATCATATCATTAGAGTAATGAACCAGTTTTCAAATCCCCTGATTTCTATTTCAGCTTGGCAGTTAAATTGCCTTAGTAGGACAAATCATGTAGTATCAAGCACTTCTGTTTCCTTAGCTGAGAAATGAGTAATACCTCACCAGGCACTCAGGTAAAAAAAGTCAGAGTAATGAAAAGAGGATCTCCAACAGAAATACTGTGAGAGGGGAGACATGGCCAGCTTTCTCCAGCATTGGGTTTGCCAGTATTTCCTTGCAGCAACCAGCTTATAGATTAGATGGCCCTTCTGCCCTGAGGCTCTCTTTAGCAAAGCCAGTGGAGGCAAAGCAGTGCTTTAGCTTTCCTCTCTGCATGGGAAGCAGCAGAGCTGCAAATTCTCTCTGCCTGCATGTAGAAAGATTGCTCTGTATTCATTCCATCTTTCCTAAGTACTCAAACACTGATGTACTGCATGCACTCAAGCAACGATGAAATTCAGCTCCACATTTAAAAGCAGCATGCAAATACATTACATCATTACCTAGCTCTTTTAAACCAAGTCAGTGCTGGGAAGTAAAAGCCTCTTGAAATAATGTGGAAAGCACATAAATTTACCACTTGACGGTAGTTTGGATTTTCAATAAAGGGACTTTCATGGAAACTGGGTCTGGGTTACCAGGAAAGTACTGTGAACACACACATCTCATTCAAGCATGTATGGCTTGTAACTGCTTCAGTATGGAGTTCAGATCGCTTCACTACGTAGTACTGATCATGCTCCTGGTAGGACAGCTGGGATAGTTCAACACAGCCAGGGTCTCTGTACCTACTCTGCCGTGTCTGCGCTGCCTACTGGGACTAGTTCCTGACTCATGCATCCTGTCAAACTTGTCTTGGAATTGCTTGGAAGAATTGCAGTTGGCGCAGACCACAAGCATTTTGGAGAGTGTGATAACTACTGAGTGGTAGTTCCCTGCCAGTGTGCCCCATCCTGGTTTAGCTCACTAGTTTAGACAGAGCTACTGCAGCTATACAGGCAGCACACTGCTAGGAGCTGCTGGACCCGCCTTGGGTCCCAGCCAGTGCATTTCTCAGGTCTGATTTGAATTCAGCAGACAGAACCTGGCCCAGGGCCAGCCTCCAAAATTGTCTGGAGGAGGCAGGACTGTAGCACAAGGCATTAGCCAGGAAAGGCTGTAATGCAGAAGGCAAGTCCTGGGGTTACATCAAAACTTCCCTCAGCTTCCCACGTGCAGCACACAATGCTGCTGAAGCAGGAGTGTTGAAAGATGTAACCGAAGTTCCTTTGGACCTGCCTCCCTCAGCCCCACTCCACCTGTGCACATGCACACAGGCTTAGAACCAGCCAGACCTCCAGCTCTGTATAGAGAGGTTCACAGGCTGGCTTGTCGGGAGGAAGGGCAGCTGAACTGGAGACTCACAAGGCACCCTCGCTGTAACAAGAGCTGCTTTTCTTCAGAGAACTGGAACTGAAGCTATGGGCAATGCTTCTTCCACTGGGAGGGGCTTAGATGAGGCGCGTGGAGAAAGGTTTTGCACTAAAATTGGTGTCTGTGGTCTGTGCAGAACAGCAGTGTGGCAGTGTATTGCAGAAATGGGGGTGTGTAGTGCGGGCATCTCCAAGGTGTGGTCTGCGTTGGAATGGGAAGGAGAGCTGTGGTTGCTCTGTGCATCCTCGCTGTGCAGGCGGCTCCTGGATTTAGCATGTGCCTGCCGTGGACACCAGTTCTTAACCAGTAACCAGAAATACTTCTTCTTGACTCATGCAGTCCATGTTTAACAGAAACATAAAAATCAATTTCAGGTCCCATGCTCCACTTGAGACGGCTTGAACTGATTTCCAGCTAGTGTTTGGGTTCAGAGTGACTCATTAGGTTGTAAATTACACAGCTTGTCAGCAGTCCTTTTTCCTACCAGCTCTGCGGCAGCTCGCCAGGGACACTGTCCAGCCTTCAGGGGCTCTGCTGGGGAATAGGTTTTTACTTCTTGCCAGAGTTTTGCTATTCTGCTCCTGCAGTAGATACCATGATCCAAATGGACTTCCTTCATGCGAGCAGTGGTAGGCTGTTCTCCTTCTGCAGAAACTCTGATGGAGGCCAGCTTGACCCCATCCCAGACTCTTTTGTTCCCAGCACAGTAGTGGTGCTGAGCCAGTGGAATCTCCTGTGAATGCTGATGTGGGAGCAGATCTCACACCCTTTTGCTACACTGGCATTTCCTAATAAACTATAACACTTCTATATGGTAAACAAAAGTCTCGCTGCCAGCATGCTCTGCTTATGCTTAGTTTTTAATACCAAAATAACAATTGCTAGACACCAGTTTTCTACTAAGAAATGTAGATCAACACACATTTTGCGTCTACAAATAAATACTGGTTGGTGGAAATAGCCATACCGAAGAGCACATAAGTAACACACACCGGTAATTCTGTTTACACTTACCACATTTTAACGTAAGTAATTACTTTAATTGTGTACTCCTAAATACCACATTTTGTGGTACAATTGGCTTTTCAGCTATTGGAATCAGCTCCTGTTTCTGATTTCCAAATTTTTTAATATCCACTTTAGTGCCACTGGACAGGATTTCTCATCTTAGTCTGCTAAGATTTCCCCTAGATGTTGTTAATTGCAGCATACTTTCTTGGCTGACATAAAAAGCATTACTGAAATTTGAGGTTGCTTCCAACAGTGTCATTTACACAGAAAACACACTGAGTTAAAAATTGAGATACTACTTATTCTGAGAACAGTTCAAGCTTTTGTTCCATCGTTGCCCCACATGCAGCCACATAATCTTTCTGAACAGCATAGAAGATAATGCATCCTTGTTACAAGACATTAGGAACTTATGCTTTTATCAGATGATTTTTTCATACTTCAGAAGAATTTCCATGGACTATAAAATCATTTGAGAAAAATGCAATCTTTGCATTTCTTAGGTCCATACTGAAAAAACATAAGGCCTTTTTCCTATTTTGCCACTAAGAGAGTTATAGCTGGACATTTGATTAAGAAAACTTGTTAGAGAAGCTCGATGATTGGATTATGTATCTGATGTGAACATTAAAGAGAATGCATCTGTATTTGAAAGGAGCGGCCAACATCTTTCCTTGGTTCCTTCAGGTTATTTATGTACTGATTTTGTGGTTTTGCGAGCTGTCAAGCTCAGCAGCTGGCCGACCTCTGACTTAGATTTGTATCTTCTTTAAAAACTGCTACATTTAAACTATGTGGTTTTAATGAGAGGGAAAAGAACTTCTAGATCTCATTTTTCTAATAGGCCAAAATTAGACGATACTGACTAGATGCATGTGATCATAAAGAGTTGAAGTAAATTGACTGAATGCTCTTTTAGACAATCATATACAAGGGAACATAAAATACTTTTTTCTGTTTGCAGGAATAGACAATCTCTATGAGAGGGCTCTTCACATCCGCAAACTCCTCCTTACTTTGCCCAGGTCGGTCCTTATAGTGATGAGATACCTCTTTGCCTTCCTCAATCAGTAAGTACTTACCCCAGGTACTGCATCTTTATCTGCCTCCCTTTGCTGGTGTTGAAGTTCTTTGGGTTTACTCGTACTCTATGTAGAATTCACATTTAAGCTCCATTAAACACAAAAGATGATCTTCTAATTGACAGTGAAAATAGAATGAAAGCACTGGATTCCATTCAAATTAAAATTCCATTTGTCCAAAATTGAACAAGACAGATTAAAATATTGTCTGAAATGGGGAATGCAGCCTACAACTCTAAAGCTGGCAACGAAATAAGCTGATAAGAAAAATAACAAATACAAACTGTAGCTACATTAAAACTAGTTTATGCAGTTTAAAAATACATTTCTTTTCCTTGTCTCAAGCTGATTTCTCCTGATGGGGAAAAAACCCCAGTATATTCAAGCAGCACAGGCACTACAAGCTACCTGTTTGATGCTAGGCACTGCCAGGGTGAGACTTGGTCTTGCTGCTTCTGTTTTCTGATAACAGGAGTACGAGTATAAAGAACACACATCCCTTGTGTATGCTTTGATATAGAGTAGCTATAGTTCTCACATTGCAAAACACCGGCTGGAAGGAGGGTTGCGTGAGAGGGAAAGTGGTGTTCATGTCTTCATCATCCCAGAAAAAACTTCTTCTTTCTGTAAGAGAAAATAAAAGACAGGTTGGGTATTTGGACTGTATTTCTCCCTCCAGTCCTTCGTGGCTCTCTCTGGTTTTGCTGACCCCAATGGTTTCACAGAAAATTTTGCTTAAGTGCACTTTGCCCTGATTCTAACCTTTCTCTTTCTGCTGTCAATTTGTCTGTTTCCTGTTATATCTGTTTTCATATCACCTTTTTCCTCTTTTTTTCCTAAATTTGCCCTTTGCTGATTCATTCTGTCTTTGTGACCTTCCTCATTTCATCCAGCCTGTCTGTTCCTATAGAAACAGGGTCTTTGCAGCCGGGTTATTTGTTCATGCCTGTAGTCACAGCTGTTCCTGTTTCCTTTCTTCTAGCAATTTCTGAACCACTTTCAAGCAGTATGTGAGAGAGGGGCAGAGATCTTACAAAAATAACCATTCATTTGAAACTGAATCTATCCCCCAAAAATAACACCATGTAAATGTCTTCAAGGCTTACATCACAGCTTCTCCTCTGCAGAGACATACAGATCGACCAGAGCTGTTGTACGTGTTATGTGGTCATGTTAGCTACATCTGTGCTCTCCACAGGAATGCAATTTGCAAAGCAGACTAAGTACCTTACTGCCTCCAAATTGCTCCTGGTGCATCCACAGGAAAAATATTCCCGTTATTTGGCTTCCTGCAAACCCCATTCTGCTTTTTCATGTGCAGTTATGACTGCTTAGCTGCATGAAGTCATCAGGTCTCATGGCAGACCTAACCTGGTGTAGCCTCCCGCTCAAAGCTCCAAAGTTAGATCAAGTTGCTCAAGGCTTCAGCCAGTCAAGAACCTCAAATGACAGCAACTCCACAGCCTCTCCAGGCAGTCAGTCCCAGTACTTGGTCACTCTTACAGTAGAGAAATTTTTCCTGCTTTTGTTGGAATATCCCTTGCTGTGTCTATTGCCTCTCATCTCTTTGCACCTGTGTCTGTCTTTTGTTAATAATCTTGTACGTAGTAGATTGCCACTAAATTCTCCGGTTGCCTTCTTGTCTAAAGGCTGAACAAACCCAGTTCTTTCTGCTTCAGTTTATAACCCATATGCTTCAGCTCCCCAGCCATCTCAGTAGTAGTCCCTTTCTGGGCTTGTACCAGTTTGTCAGTCCCTGAAAACTAGCCACAGAACCTCACTTGGAACTTCACAAGCACCAGGTGGAAAATGAATGATTAATTTCCATAACCTGCTGGCTTTTCTCTTCCTAGTATAGCCACAAATGCTGTGGAATGACTTCCATCCCATGAGCAGGACTTTGCATTCATCCTTGTTGAAATTGATTGAATTCCCATTTCTCCATTTCCTCCATCTTGTCAATGTTCTTCTAAATGGTAGCTGTGTCTGACCTCTGGCACATTTACTGCCCCCTTCCCAGCGTGGCATCATCTGTAAGTTGGCTGAGTGTGCACTCCATCCCCTTGCCTAGGTCATCATGGAGATGCTAAAGAGTACCAGCCTTGCTGTTGAGCCCTGAGGAGCACTGTGTGTTAACAGCCATCAGCAGAACTTCACATTTCACAATGATAATTACAATCTTTTTTAACAGTTTTGCACGTATAAAGTCTGAAGCACCTGATAAATCAGAAGAACAAGATGTCTCCAATTAACACACGGGACAGGATAGTAAATCATGGCATAAGAAATGAGTGAACACGATTAATTTTAAAAGCTAGTTATGAGGGTAGTCATGTACAAGGTTTGCCTCATGCATATGTATTGTTTGAACATGGAAAACACTCTCTAAAATTCCCTTTCTAGAGGGAATATGGTGTTGTATTTGAACACAAGCAGACATCAGAATTCCTATGCTGCTTCAGAGTGCAGGAAAACGTAGTATAGGGCATCCCAGCACTTCAGGTTCTGTTTGACTGGCCCCACATAGAACTATTCAAAAGCCAGCTTTTCCAGTAAAAATGCCAGTGCTTTTAAACAAGGGAATAGATAGCAACTTCTCATTCAAAATTGAAAACTGGTAACATTGCATTTTCTGGAAGAAAGGAGAGCTTGCAAAAGTTGATTAATAAGAACAATGACAGCCTTTTGTTTGGACACTTCCATAATGAAACTATTGTGAGAGTTCGTGGGCAGAAGGCAAGGTGCTTAGGAATTTTAGGCTGTATGATAAAAACAGAAACCAAAAGTCACAAGAACCCTTGCAAGATCCAGGAACTTTATTGCCTCCAGAAGACAGTTCAGTGTGCCTAAGTTACTTAGCCAGCTTTTGAGAGAGATGCACCAAGGTCCAGTGAGAAATGTATACCCACTTTGCATGGAGCACTGATGAGATAGAAGCAGCAGCAGTTGATGTTAGCCCATTAATTTAGCATACACTCAACGTGGTAGCATGGGAACACATACATATACATATATATGTGGTATAAACTCACTTTACAGTGTATGCAACCTATTGAAGAAATCTTTTTTCTTTTGTTTCATTACTTTATGTGGGATTGTCAATGACAACAGGAAGTCTCTAGGTTGTGATTAAAAAAAAGTTTTCTACCGTTTTCAGGATAAGGTTAGTCACAGTGGAAAAGTCAATTTTTCTTGATTTTTCTGTTACAACAGCCTTTCACAGTACAGTGATGAAAACATGATGGATCCGTACAACTTGGCCATTTGTTTTGGGCCAACCCTGATGCCTGTTCCAGACATACAAGACCAGGTGTCTTGTCAGGCACATGTGAATGAGATAATCAAAACTATCATCATCCATCATGAGGCTATTTTTCCAGATGTGAAAGAACTTGATGGGCCAGTTTATGAGAAATGCATGGCTGGAGATGACTATTGGTAAGTCAGAATAATATCCTCCTGTCTCCTAAACAAAATCATTAGGCTGGTTATCTGGATAGCTCCTGTGATACAGAATTCCTTTTGCACACAATAGAAGTATGAAGATAAATGAGAAGAGCATTTAGGTCCACACAGTAAAGTGTTAAGTATAAAAAAGTGAAGCAAAGGCAATTACGATGAGGTTTCCTACAACATTTTGTGAAATAAACTGCTTTGTGTTCAGCTGAACAGAGATAGAATTCTGGGTTTACTGTGCAGAGCACACAGGCAGGTAGGAAATTGTTTCTTTGGCTGTGAACCACCATATCAAATTTCAGCTTATGATGCCTGCTCCTTTTCTTTGTTGCGCTTTAACTGGACAGGTAGCTAAACACCACACAGCCACTTACTCACTCCCCTCACAGTGGGATGGGGGAGAGAACTGAGTAAAAAAAGTAAAATTCACGTGTTGAAATGAAGAGAGTTTAATAGGACAGAAAAGAAAGGACAAATAACAATAATTAGAATATGCAAAACAAGTGATGCACAATGCGGTTGCTCATCATCACTGACAGATGCCCAGCCAGTGCCCGAGCAGCCGCCCCTGACCAGCTTTGTCCCAAGTTTATGTACTGAGCATGACACCACATGGTCTGGAATATCCGTTTGGTTGTTTGGGGTCAGATGTCCTGGCTGTGTCTCCTTCCAGCTTCTTGTGCCCCCCAGTCTACTTGCAGGTGGAGTGGGATGTTCAGTGTAAACACTGCTCAGGGACAGCTAAAACATCAGTGTGTTGCCGACATTATTCTCATCCTAAATGCAGAACACAGCACTGTACCAGCTACTAGGAAGAAAATTAACTCTATCCCAGCCAAAACCAGGATACCCTTGACAGCAAATGCACCCACTTTTTATTTATAAAGGATTCAAATGTTTTGAGGGCTTCTTAATGTCTGAATTTTGTTTTAAGGAAACGTATATAGGCTTCTTCATTAATTATGTATTCATAGCACACTAGGATAGTTATGTAGCACATAACTTTGTAACATTATAAGAATAATTTTCAATTATCTCATGGAGGTGGCATATTTTTGATGTATGTGGTTCCTCTATCTGCTCAACCTTCTGCTTTCCTCCAGTGACAGCCCATACAGTGAACATGGTACATTAGAGGAGGTGGACCAGGATGCCAGTACAGAGCCCCACACCAGTGAAGATGGTGAGTCTGTTACTTTACTGTGCCTTTGATGGGGATAAGTTCTACAGGTGTTCCATGCAGGAGACCTTCCTTGCCTAATTGTGTCTTATTTGAAAGAAGGAAATTTAAGTCCTGGTGTTCTGTAGCAGATCTTTAATCTCTGTTTGTGAGCTTTTGCACTCTCGATTCATCTGTGTTTGACCAGCTGTTTCCTTGTTCTCTCCTGATTTGCCCAGTCACAGGAAGGGCAAGAGAGAAACTACTTCAGTCAGCACATATTATTTTCTGACATAATGTTACATTTTTAGTGACTCTTTCTTCTACAAAAACTAAACTTTTCAAAAGTGTGCCCTTAAATATTGCAGCTAGAGGATATTTGCCATTCAGGCTCTATTTTTGTATGAATTTAAAAGCTGCACTCTCTCTAAAGGATTTATAACAACTGAAAAACATGTGTATACCCCCACAGTGAAACTTTGAACAGTAGTAATTTTCTGTAGATATCAATCACATATACTTCTGGGTATGAGAGGTATCCATGAAAAAATTCATGCAACTCTATTATATTAATTCTTTTTATCCAGGTCATAAAGGTGTATTCGACTGTGACAGTTTGACCATCCTTCAGATGTCCCTCACTGTAATTTCTCCCAAGTTTCAAGCAAATTTAACAGATAGAAAAGAGTTCTCAAAATTGTTACACAACTACTATTTTTGTGAGAATTAGTAGCCCATTAGAGGTGAAGGATTCAGAATAACACTCCGTGTAGAGAAGAGCAGCAGTGTGGGCTCACTGCCTGTCTGGCCAGGAGGCAACCCAGAGAGAGCAACCAGCACACGTGCACTTAGCAGAAGTAGAAACAAAAGCTTCCCTTTGTCCATTTCAGAGGATGTGTGGAGGAAGGAAGAGGAAAAGACAGAGCAGAGGAAAGGGGAGGAAAAGAGCCACATCAGAAAAGGATTTTTTTTTTTTTTTTAAACAATGTCATAAGGGATACTGTTTAGGAGCTGGGACAATTGTTGCAGGGAAGGGAAACCGGAAGGTTTATGTATAGGAAACGTGGCTACACTGGTCCTGTTGCACACAGAGCAAGGTGAACAATAGTTCCACTCCAGCTGTACCCGTCTGCTTTGTCACGTACGCAAGCTGCCAGTGACAGATTGTCTGTCTCTTCCCCTTTGCCGAGGTGAGGACGGGCAGGCAGAGTCTGTCACTGCAGCTGTTTGGAGAGGAGGGACATTTGGGCAGACATTACAGAGCGGGGGAAAACTGAGGGTAGGAGAGAAATCCTGATCTTCTGCCTGGGTGTATAGCCATGCCTGTGCAGCAGGGAGTACCAACAGCTCTACGAGACAGGCTGTGCGTGGGTTCCTCTTGACCAGCTCTGTACAGCTCAACCACCATCTTTCTACAACACAGCTCTTCTAAACAGTGTGAACAAACTCATAACTGCACTTTATTTTTCCAAGGCAGTATAGCTATACTTTAGAAGAACTCCTTCTTCCATTGGAAGTATGAAGCAAGAGTGGAAGCTGAGGAAGTCTGCCTGTCTCTCATTTAGAGCACAAGTGAAGTGCAGGTGACACACCAGCTGAATATATTGGGGCCAACTTCAGAGTCCCATGACCAAACTGAGAGACAAAGGCACGAGTGGACATGGAGAAGAAGTGCAGCTTTTCAGCAGCCATCAAAAGCATTTACTTCAAAGCCATGCCTAGGAAAGATAAAAACATCAGCAGGAATCCAGAGGAGCAGGACTGTAGCATCGCATGATGCATCATCTGTGCCTCGATCATCATGGGCTCTACCCCTGTGTTGTTATACCAGTTTTACATTCCTGTCCTGTTATTACTTGTGTTATGACTGTGTCACTGGGGAAGACAAAGCCTGAAGAGAATACCTGTCAACAGGACTAAGTTCTGTCAAAAGATTTCACTGCTCAAGACGTGGGTTTTTGTTCACCAGATCAGCCAGTAGTTTAATTCTAGTTGCCTCATCACGCCTTTTTAATTAATTCAGTGCCAAAAGGAAGCGGACATTTATGTTTACAGAGAAGTAGTTGTTAGTACAAAAATATTTGTAAACTAGGTAAATACTGCTGCAAAGCTGAAGATTAACAAGCCTGGATCACACACAAAAACTGTTGGTCTTCAATTCCCAACCTGCAAGCTCTAACCCATTTTTTTTCCATGGATATGGCTTTCTGTTGTAATAGCACATTTTTCTAATGTAGGTTACAGACTTTAAATTTAATGCACTCACTGTCTGTTTGCACATACATTCATGTGTTTGTGCTCTGGACAATTCCTTTTAAAAAATATTACTTACACCAGATATGAGAATAGGTGAGAATTTTTCAGTTTGCTTATTGAACTTCATGAGAGTCACTGATTGACACGTGGTGGATAAAAAAAGCCTTCTACTAAAGGGTCTGGAGTATTT
This sequence comes from Melanocharis versteri, assembly GCA_013397845.1. Classification (NCBI taxonomy): domain Eukaryota; kingdom Metazoa; phylum Chordata; class Aves; order Passeriformes; family Melanocharitidae; genus Melanocharis; species Melanocharis versteri. The sequence goes on along the minus strand of VZTG01002809.1, from coordinate 231,667 downwards.
TGGGGGTTTAATGTGATTGATTCATTGACTATAAGCTGGATGCATCACTGCTGGCTGGATGTGGAGAGAGAGAAAGGAAGGTGCCGCATTGCTGCTGTATTGATCGAACGTGTGGTACTTACATGGTTCCTTCTGTTAGGACATGGAAGAAGCAGATTATGTAAATGCTAAGGGGTTTTTTTCATGTTGAAAATCTGGTCAGTTTTATGCTAAAATGTTGTATACATACATAAGACCAAGCAGCCTACCCCACAGGAATTACAGGGTCATTGAAACATAATCCAGAGGTTACAATCAAAACCAAAAGGATTTATTTTACTTACTGTTGCTATAAAGTTAAACTGCAAGTGGTTCTCTCTGTGCCTACTAGAAAAAAAAAAAAACCACTACAGGGGCTGTATCAGTAGTGCTAGAAATGTTTCATTGCAATTTAGAAAGCAACAAGACTTCAAAAATTTAAAATTTAATTATGTCTGCAGATGTAAAATGCAATAGATTGGTGCAAAAAAGACTAGCACATATAAATGATCATATAAATACTTCATAACTGCTTTATTTTAAGCATATAAATGGTTGTGGGTTTTTTCCCCTGAGTTTACTGGTGTTCATGTATTTCAGTTGATTCCTGGAAAGGGAAGTAGGAAAGAGAAGGAGCTGCATTTTACTGTGGTGTTTTCAGGCTTTCTTAGATATGCAGAAAGTATCCTGATAAGGAAAACTTACAAGTTTTTCCTTTCTCCTAGGTCTGGAAATGAAATTTAATTTGTGAAGTTCAGAACATTTGTACTCAAGCTGAGACACGAAAAAAATCTATCTGTAATTTTGCTGCAGAAAAACCTTTACCTTAAAATGTCTCTGCAGTAAAGATTCAAAAGACATGAAAACTGTTCTTACCGAAACAGCTGTTAGCATATTTCCTTTACCTTCAAATAGATGGAGATTTTTTTATTCTTGTTGGAGTTATATGGTAAAGGGTGACTAGATCTGTTTGCAAAGGAAGTAAACATTTCCTGAGGAAGTTAGACAGATGGAGATCTCCTAGGAAAACATACATAACATTAATACTGTACTCTTCATAGATATCTCATAAACTTAGGGTAAAACTTTAGATGGTATTTCTGCTGAAAACAAAATTTACAGGGACGTGTCAGACTCTAAGTTGTTGTTGTGTTCCCAACACAGTCATTTTCTTGTTTTTCAGTAGTGCATGCTGTGATCGACACTTTGCCAAATTCTGTTTTGTCAATGCCTTGCAGCACTTCTTTGCTTTTGCTCTTCCCAGTCAGAGAACTGCTGTCCTGAGGACAGGACTTTGAAATTGCAAAACCACTCTATTCTCTGATGGGATGCAGAAGAAGATAAAGAAATAGGGAGATAGCATCTTCCTGGGGAGTTCGAGGACATGCTTTATTCCCAGCAGACAGGGTACACCTGGGAAAACTGAGGAAGTACAGAGCAGAGCAACGGAAACTCTCCCAGAAAAAGTGCAGGGGATGGTGTCCCCTCCATTCCTTAGTTCCTTGTGCCCTGAAGCAGCGGGCAGCCCAGTGCCAATTCAGTGCCATCACCTCTGTGGGGAGGTTAGGTCTACATCTGGCGCTCCAATCCCAAAACTAAAACTATCACTTAGGTTTCTTCTGCTCTTCCTGCTCTCCCAAGCAGCAGAAGTTTTTCCTACAGTTCTTCAGTTTGTCCTAATTTTTCACTTCCATAGCATGGGCTGATTCACTAGAGATGATAGCTGGTGAGATCCTGTATGTCATCAAATACTTCTTGCTATTTTAGGTGAATGCCCGCAGGTATGGACAGAGCAGCGCAATTACACTTCCCTCCGAGCTGTCAATTTTACTGTTAGACATTCAGCATCACACAGAATTTGAATTACAGATCCCAAATTTAGCTTTCATTGCCTTAGCTCTTTGGAAATACTCGTCTGTCATTTAGTAACCTTGATATTAAATGGCTTAACTTTACAAAATGCATTTATTTCTAGGAGCAACTGTCATGGTACTTTGGTTTTCACTATTAAAGCTTGACCTGTAACAAGGTGAATTACTATTTAAGAGCAGTCTCAGTACTGTTTGCTGTAGGAGTTACCTCTGTGCATAAAGAAAACACCCCTTTCACAGTAGGAAAACCTATCTGAACTTATTTTTTGTCCTCTTTACAAAATCTCTGTGAAATCTACTGGGCACTTCTCCCTGAGGAGGTGGGATTTGTTACCCGGGCAATCTCATGTACATGTCTCAAAAGTCACATCCATTATGGGTGCATTAACAATTCATACAGCTGGTTCCAGTGGGACAACATCATTCAGACCTCTGAGAAAGTATGTGAGTCTTGCAGATGGTAGAAGGATATAATAAACAGATTCCCATTGTGCACCACACTTAGATTAGCATCATTCCACTGAGTGAGATAGAACTATTTCTAGTTTAGCCCACTAATTTGTAAATAAAAAGACCTGTATACTCAGTTGTGGGATACTATATGGTCTGTTGAGAAACAGGAAATTCCATAGCTAATCAACGTCGGGGTTTATCCATCAATCCAGTACTCGTGAGCACTACCAGTTAACTGCGGAGAATGTCTGAGGAAAATATGTGCAGGAAATTTGGGATTTTACATCTTACTGTAAAACTTTTTTGTTTGGTTGACTTTTTTTTTTACATTTTAAACTATTACCTGTTCGTGAGTGACTGGCTCTCCGAAGCCTGGGAGATTTTATTTCTGAATTCTTGACCAACTCTACCATAACCCATAAATCAGCTGCAGTTTGAGAACAGAGTGTTCATACAAATGTCTGCTCCTTTTCAATCCTACTTGATTGCAATATTTCCCTCTTAAAACAAATTCCATGAGCAATGAACAAGATACATGTAAGAACTGTGTTCTTTTGTCAGTCTTACATTATTGCCATTTCATATTGCCCTCTGAAAGACGATGCAAGATAAACAGGCATGTTTGATTTTACTTCTTTTCATTTGGCAGTAGTGTCTTTCTGTGCCTTATAGTCGCTTTGTGGCATCTGCATTTTCTGTTAGAGAGAGGCTGTAGACAGAATATCTAGAAATGACAACAGGGTAGCATATTAGAATATCACACCACCATTAGAGATTTCCCAGTTTTCAAGAATGTTTCTTTCTGTGTCAACTTTATATTTTCTTTGCTTAAAAACATAAAACCAAGAAACCCTTCAGCCTCACCGGCCAGCGAATGCCAGTGAGCGAGACAATCGTAGGGGTCGTGATGTTTCTTACAAATTCTCATCAGGCTGAACAGACAGTGTGTCAGGGAACTCGTCTTTTTCATTGTACAGTCACCATAATGCCAGCCACCAGCCCAATATTTAGACTCAAAAGGTATTGGCTAGCACACCCTTAAACTTCTTACAACAGACTTCCACAGGAGTGGAGGTGAACGAGCCCTTAATTTTGTACAGTACACTTCAGTAAGTTCTCAACTCCCACAACACACAACCAAAGGTGCTGACTCACAAGCCACAGTACATCTGATATTCAAAGGTGCTGGCTCGCAAGTTCTTCTCTCCCACAACAAACTTCAAAGCAGAGTATGGGGTAGAATATGATAGTTGTGCTTCGCCCAGGCAAGGCAAGGGAAGAAAAAAAATAACCCCAGTCCTTAGATCCCGCACTGGTGCTGCCGTGTCAATGGTCCAGAGCAGGGGCTGCGAGACAAAGAAAGCAAAAGAGAGAAAGAGAGCAAAAAGAGAAAAAAAGAGAATATGGTCCTCTACAGCCATCCGGTAGGGATGCATTTTCAGGAATGAATACTGTTACGGCTGAGTTCTTATTTGTATTTATATAATTGAAATAATTTCTGCCACCATACATTACTTTTGTGTTTGTAACAGTGAATTCCCTATATCACTGTGTTCCATCTCTGTAAAGTTTCTGAGTTAGTAACTCCTAAACACACTGCAGTTTGTCACTGACAGGAGCGCTTAACGTGACTGCAGAAGCAGCAAACCACAAGACAGTCTTCTGCAGGCTGGGCAAGTTATTAAAAAGATGAGCTGCAAACTGTAACCTCAATAAAGGTGCTGTCATTATGTTTTCACACTGTAGAATGAAGTTAATTTTAAAAAGACATTCCTGTGCAAAATGTTGTCATAAAGGGACAGTGGCTTTCATTTCCAGCCTGGTTCTTTGGGGAATTACAACCTCAGCAATTTTAATTTGCACCAGACAGAAAGTTGCTATGCTAGTCATTAGCACAGATGTTAATTTCCATCTAAATATTGCTCTAATTATGTAAAGAAATTAGTCATTTCAGGGACTCTTGAGTTACTGGAATCATCAAAGTATGTGATTTTTAGACCTGTATTTCGCAGTTTTTTCTTTATGTTTTGAGACTTTGATGACAAAATTTAATCTGTTAGAGCTCAGGTGCTTTTGGTTTTGTGCAGAAGAAATAAGAGGACGTTAAAATCACGGCAGTTTGCTGGGTGCTCAGGCACAGCTCTGGCCATACCTGCAGGGCCCCTTTGCTGACATCAGTAGGTCTCCATCCCAGCACAGGTTACGGGATGGAGCCCATTACCAGCCTAGGGCTGGATTTACCAGCATCCTGACAGAGGATTAGCCGGGACTGCTCTAGCCAGTGCTTGGCTTCAGAAAACACCAGCCTCCCCTGCAGAAATCAGGACAGCTCAGGGTTTTGGAGCAGGCAGAGCTGCTTTAAGCAACTTGAGGCAACAGAAGGGCTGTCCCTGTGATCTGGAGCTGTCTGTCTTGCTCCAAAAGGACATTAAGGAAGTGGATTAAAGCACGAGGCTTCGATGCTGTGCGAAACACTAGGTTTCAATAGGTCTGCATGCTCATCATGTAAAAGACAGAAATTCCATGGCCCAGTTAGGCAGGGTATCCCTACTCATGCACAGGCTAATCATTGCCTTCCTTTGCCACTGCAAATATTAAAAGCACTCCTGTTTACTTTTGCCTTATCACACTGGTTCTTTGGGCCTTTGATTATTCGTCTGAGTTTCTTAATTTTATTTTCGGAAGTCTTTGTTGCCTGGCCTCCATTCTACTCTCCAGCCACACAGGAGCCCTTCCAGCAGGAGGCAGAGGCCTCTCTCCCAAAGGCAGTTGTAACATTTGAGTATATTGTTGTTTTCTGCAGCTCCTGAAGCAACCCAGATGTTCCACACCTGGGGCACAGATTGATTATGTTTCTTTGTAAGGGATACATGGTAACTACTGCCTGAAGTCTGCCTTCGTTCAGCTGATCTCTTTCAGAATGAGCACTGAGAAAATGCAAAAAATAGGGTTTATGAAAGCAAAATGAGCGATATGGAATCTGATATCTGTTGTTCTTCCCACCCAGAGTGCGAGCCCATAGAAGCTATTGCCAAGTTTGACTATGTTGGAAGATCTGCACGAGAACTCTCTTTCAAGAAAGGAGCTTCCCTTCTGCTCTATCACCGAGCATCTGAAGACTGGTGGGAAGGAAGGCACAATGGAATTGATGGCCTTGTCCCTCACCAGTACATAGTGGTGCAGGATATGTAAGCAGTGTCTGGTGTGACTGGGTTCTTGGCGGGGTGTAAAGTCTAAAGCGCTTAGCAGTATTTTCCAAATGGGTCAGTGGTTTGAAGGGTCAGAGAGATAAAACATTTTCATTCTATGCAGGATACCTGCTTTACTGCGCTGAATTGATAGCTCCATCAAAAACTACTACTAGGCTAAGCTACTTCTGTGGATACATTCCCAGTACATTAAGAGACAGATACTGCTACACCTATTTTAATTTGACTATCTCTTTGTAGTAGTTGCTTACTTTTAACTTCAGAAAAGCAAGAGCTGGGGAAATGCAGCCCTGAACTCTTGTTTTACAGTATTAAGCATGTGCTTTGCCAAGGATGACAAAGTCCTTTACAGAAAGGTTACATACATTCAAAGTGTAAAGAGCTTAGTAAACAGAAGGATTATAAACAGTTTTGAGAGACTTGCAGGGGCTGCAGTGCATTATAACATGCCTGCTTTTCTTAAGGGGATTAAAATCTGAGAGTGCCAAGGTGCTCTGTCACGCTTCACTCACTGACTTCTCGTCTCACCACCTGTGTTCTGTTCAGGGATGATACTTTCTCAGATACACTGAGCCAAAAAGCAGACAGTGAGGCCAGCAGTGGACCCATAACAGAGGACAAGTCATCATCAAAGGATATGAACTCTCCTACTGACCGTCACTCAGATGTGTATTTAGGAAGGTAAGCTTCAGCATAACATGTTTTCAGTAGTCCTGCTCACAGCTCAGCTAACACAGTAATTACTCCTCCACATGCTTGTGCTGGGTCACTACAACTTGTTCTACAACCACTTCTTCACTGCTGCAGGCAAAGAAAGAGATCAGAACCTCCACCTCCCTTAAGGCGCCCAGGCAGGAGCAGTGACGGCCACTGCCCAGTACACCCACCTCACCCTCTCTCCAACTCGGCCATGGAGCTGGGCTCCCCCAACCTGGCAACTCACTGCAGTCCCAGAGCCCTCCTCCAGAATCGCAACCTCAACGCCGACAGCCCTGAGCGGCGGCGCAGGCCTGGCCACGGCAGCCTCACTAACATCAGCAGGCACGATTCGCTGAAGAAGATTGATAGCCCTCCCATTCGAAGGTCTACATCTTCTGGTCAGTACACAGGCTTCAGTGACCATAAACCACTGGACCCAGAGTCAATAGCTCAGGTTTGTGTCTTTTTTATTTATGGCACTGTCTGATTTTCTGAGGAGCAAATCTCATTGAATAGCACAGCACAGAGCACGTGCACTGGTGGGAAGGTGTGTGCAGGGGAATATCCTACTTGGCTTTCCAAACAGAATGTGTGTGAAAGAAGATGCATTAAGCAATCCTGAATAGAAGAAGCACAAAGGGGAGTAAACATTGCAGAAGCAATAAAAAGAAATTATTTCCCATTACACTGTAATGAAATTGCCTCTGCTATACAGAACACCAGGACAGCATTAAAACAGCTACATAGATCGCTGTGCTCTATTGAAGGCTGGCCTATTCTGACTTGCATGTAATTAGCGTTCAATTATGTCTCAGTATTGTGGTAAGCAGACAAGTGCTCTGACTGGCTAGTAGAGACCATTGCCATTCAAAGTAGAGATTTACAGTCCAGGGTCTTGTGGATTTTATAGTTTTCATACAGTTCATACTGTGTGTTGATTTGATGCATGTAGTAGAACCTGATGTGCAAGACGTTGCAGCTGCATAAGTTGTGGGCCATCTTGTGCATGTGTGAACAGTCACCGATCTCATTCCTGGCAGTGAAGAGATGAAAAGAATGGAATAGGAAGCACCCTGATCATCAGATTGGTCTGTTGTACTGAGCTGGTAACAGCTCTTGAGTAAATAGATACCTCTACCTTCAGAACTCGCGTTTTGTCCAGGTAGGATAACGTGATTACTAGGGGCACCCTGAGGGTGCTCTATGATTGCAGACGCATTTTACAATAACGCTGGCACTCATCATTTAAAGTTTAATGTACTGGTAATGCTTGCTTTCAGACTCTGCTTCCAGCGAGGAATAGAAGGGACTGGCATGCTTAGGTCAGAACCCATGTATTAGGGTTAGAAAGTGCAACTCTTCTTACTGTTTTATTTTATTCTAAGCTATCAATTTACTTTCCTGGAACAGCGCTGTTTGGCTTAAATTATCTCTTTTTTATGCCTAGACTGGTGATCATTTGGCAGTGAGAGAACCCAAACTGTGGTTAAACTATGTGAAAGTCAGTGTGAGCAGGCAGGGAACACGAAATATTTTAAGCTTAGTTGTATCTCAATACCACTGAAAAGCAGTAAACTAGTATCTTGGTGCATTCTTTTAGCCTTCAGTCCTGAAATCCTGATGAAGAAAATAGTTTTTCTTAGGTATGCATACTGACCAATATCTTAGAGGTTTTTTCTGTTTAAGATTTAACTCAGTGAAACAAGAGGAGAGAAAAGCTGATAGGCACACAAACTTTCTTTTCTTAGAAAACTAGGTTTTGTAGTCCAGGTGAGAGAATACAGACCCTGAACACCTGAGGCTTTAGATGAGAGGAGCAGTTAGCTAAGAGTGAGCAAATGGACTAAAATCTTTACAGCTGTCAGTACTCAAGAGATGACAGAAATCTTCATCACTAAAACACTGCTAAGCAAATATCAGTTGCCCTGACAATCATTTCATAAAATGGCTTGCAGATTTTGGTGTAACACCTTTTCTTGATTCTTTCATATGAACAAGGTTAAATGTTTGTAATGTCCACCTAAAGCTGCCATGTTGTCAATTGCAATGTCTTTCAAATAAATCTGGTGGAAATTGATTTTAGCACTATCAGAACTGTTAGAGGATGGTTAGTGAATTAATTCATGCATTTCCTTCCCCCTCCCTTTGCTCCTCTGGCACTTTGCATTCAGTAGCAACACGAATGACATGCTGCTCTCTCTGTGCTCTGACCCAGGACATCGAGGAGACGATGAACACAGCACTGAACGAGCTCCGTGAGCTGGAGCGGCAGAGCTCGGCCAAACACGCCCCTGATGTCGTGTTGGACACCTTGGAGCAAATGAAAAACACCCCCACCCCTGCCACCTCGACAGAGTCACTCAGCCCTCTGCACAGCGTTGTTTTAAGGAGCTCCGAGCCTCAGATCCGCCGTAGCACTAGTTCTTCCAGTGACACCATGAGTACTTTCAAGCCCATGGTGGCCCCTAGAATGGGAGTGCAGCTGAAACCTCCTGCTCTTAGGCCAAAACCTATTGTTCTTCCAAAAACGAATCCTAGCATAGGGCCTTCCCCTCCTTCCCAGGGTCCAGCCGACAAATCTTGCACAATGTAGGCAGCTCAGCCACCCACAGTGCCCAGCTGGGGTATGCTAGGGAAAGGGATGGATTAACAATAGAAGTCAGGGCTCGGTAACATCATTTGTTCATGTTTGTAACTGGAGAGGCTTTGTTTTTCAGTGTTTTTGAATGTATTGTCTGAAAGTAGCTACATTAACATGGGCATTTGTATTTTGTATGGTTTCGATTAAATGAAAAACTGGACAATTGTGCATAGTTTTAAAAAACAAACATAGACTTACTTGAAAACTTGATGCTGCACCATTTGTAATAAAACCAACACAGATCACAAACAGCTTGCCACGTTGTACCATACTTCACAGTCTTACTGTAGCTATATAATAACAGATCCTGCACAAAACTAAGGGGTGGGAGGGGGTTCAGGGGACAGGGAGCCTCTCCTTTCTGGGTCGCCAAACCAAATCTCAAGCAGGTTAGTAAGAACTGAAATCTAGAACTTGAGGATTAAGTGTCTGTGTGGAATGTTTAAGTCATCTCAGGCCACATTTCTTACTTAAGACACACCAAAAAAAAAAAATTCACCAAACCCTCACAACTCATAATCGGCACCAAGTTTTAGCTTTCTTGTTGGCAGTCTCACTAGAGGCAAGCGCTGGATGGAGCTGGAGATCTCATTGCTCTCACTGATACAAAGCAGCATTCCAGGACACAGCTAAAGCACATCTCCAGGATAGTATCTAGAAACTGCTTTTGCTGCCCTCTGTAATAGTGTACCTTTTCCCATGAAGCTAGACGTTCATTCCCTGATACCACATTTTTTACGAAAGCTAAATTTGTTTGAAGTTCACAGTTAAGCAAGCCAGGGTCTGGGGAGTGCGTGAACCTGTTGGTCCATTAGGCAGCGTGAGGGGCGATGAAAGGGATCGACTACACAGTAATTCAGAAAAGTATCCCGTTGACTTTATTGCTCAGTGTCCAATTAAGGATGTGATTTGGGTTGCAATAGTCTGAGTTTCGAGCTGACCCAGCCGTGCTGACTGCCTCACACAGCGCAAACACTGACTTGTGCTGATGGCAGCAAGACAGGGACTCTGAAGAGGGACTACCCCCTGCCAGTGGTGCAGGGGTCACTCACAGGACAGGCAGCTGAGTTTCTACTGCCTAGATTCAAGCTGACTAAAGTTTTCCATAACCCCTTTCTCCTCCACTTCCCCTTTTTTTTAATGTCAGAAATCAGTACCTTTCCTATGTCTGTGCGAGTGGCGACTGTCAACTTTGCTTAGTGCTCTTTCGTTAAACTTTGTTAGGCGTGAGCTAAACCTACAGCTGTTTTGCACATTCAGCAGTAAGCCATAATATTATTTCTGTGAACATATTTTCAAACATCCAATCCATAAAAGAAGTTTCAATGAATAAAATGGGGGAAAAAATCACTTTTGGTCCACCTACAGAAGTACAACTGGCTGTAATTAAGATCTGTCTTTCCACATATTCTATAAGATCGCACTTTTGGAAAGCTTGAAATTCTACAACTCGCTACACATAAACAATAGAGTTCAGGAGGAGAAGAGTAGTGGCAAAATTTGGTAGACATAATTGCTGAGGTGACAGGAGTAATTTCCTGTTGTTATTTAGGAGCAATTTATTCCTGCTCTGATTTACACCTAGACAAGTGATGCAATGCGAAGCTCCGGGTGTGAGAAGTACCCCATGAACTGCCTCTGAGCCCCAGCTATTGCTGGTATTTGCAAACCCTTTTCAATCCAGTCACAGACTTCACACGCATCTAGGTTAGAGGCAAAGTCTTAATCCACCACAGTGGGCTGTGCAGCATGGGTCAGCAAACCTCCATCCTTGTCAACTGTACTGCCTGGTCCTAACGCCAGGGCCAGAGCCTAAGCCAGGCCAGCCCCAGATGCAGACCAGTGCTGGTCTATAGGGTCTGCTCACTTGTAAGGGACCAGAGATATTTTCAAGTAATTCCCCAGTTTACTAGACTCAGTGGAACAAAACTGGAATTTCAGCTTTCATTTACATACAGTTTTTTGTCTAGCATTTTTAAATTAACCCACCTGGCACAATTGAGATGGATACCTGTATCTTTAAATTGCTTAGGGAATTTTGTATGTTTAAATAACTGTACTGGACTCCATAATGCTTATATTAGAAATTGTTTAGCAAAAGAAAATATTAGAAACAGTGCATTTAGTGAATGCATCCACTTCGTGCATTCACACAGTTAATGTGTAGTTTGATGGTTATTATAGATACTTTAAAGCATAGTAAGTGGATATGTAACAGGAAAGACTGCTACATCTACAGGCGTACTAAAGGGTAACTCCTGCACACCTAATCCAGTCAGTATTGTCCTTTACTGTCAAGTTTGATGAATTGCAGTACTGGTAGCTTCCTGCTTGTTGACTGTTACCTACTTGTGTCAATGTACATCTGTAGTATGTACATGTGAAAGTGCCTTTAAATTTTAGAGGAGCTTTAGCTTTGCTCTTGTACTGTTGCATTTCCATTGCATCCTTTCCTGTTCGTGTATGGCTGCATTCCCATTGCATTCCTTCCACTCTTGAAGATCAAATAAAAACATGGAAAATCCACAGTTCTGGAAGAGAAATGTACTGTTAATCTGTTGTGACAATGCACTTTTATGTATAGTACTGTACATTTTTGGCATGTACCATTACAAGCTTCAGTATACATTCGAGTTTGTTCCTCATAGTGTATCTTTATAATAAAGAAGATAGTTCTGTCTGTATGTGTAGTTTTGCTGGGGAAACCACCTTATCTTCCAACATGGATTGACGATCTACTTCCCACGTAAGGGAGCATCCAGCACACCAGCATCCCCCAGCTGCCCACACCCCACCCTGCATCAGGTGCCATCAGCCTCTTGGCCTGAAGAAGCACTTGTTCCTGGAAAGGCCCTTACCTGACTTAAATGACCCTCTGTACCTGAAGACCCCTGACAAAGAGCCACCAGCTTCACATAGTTCTGCCTGAGCACCAATCATGCTCACACTGGCTGAGGAAGCTCCCTGCTGCTCCCTTGGCCAAACCCAAGCCCACCTCCTGCTCCCCACAGGAAAAATGAGGTGAAGAAAACACTCCAGCTTACATATTTTAAAAATAGAGTGAAAGAATTAAAAAAGGGACATTTCTCAAAATGGGGATATTTCTTGGAACAAAAGAAGAGATGCTATCAGGCTGGGAGGGGGTGGGGAGAGTGCCACAGTTAAGGATTTTCTTCAGTGACCTTATGTCTGAGAAATGGTGGCAATACAGACCCTCCCAGCTGGCTCCAGGAAACGGGATCTCTGAGTGTCACGCTGATAGTGGCACGAGAGATGTTCTGCCATATGTGGATTAGATGCTATCAAGGATAATTCCTGGGCTCGGGCTACAGCTGCCCAAATAGGTTTGCCGTGCTGCCCAACTTAGATGTTTAGGGGGACAAGAGCTATTTGGAAATGCGTTCTCAATCCTTGCTAAAAAAACCCCAAGCCAGTCATCTCTGGCTGTTGTTGAGGACCACCATGTGCCTGGAGAAGACAAATGCCCCATTCCTGGAAGTGTTCAAGGCCAGGCTGGATGGAGCTTTAAGCAATCTGGTCTTAAGGTGGAAGGTGTCCCTGCCTGTGGCAGGGGGTTGGAACTGGATGATCTTTAAGGTGCCTTCCAACCCAAACTGTGCTGTGGTTCTGTGTCAGGCAGTGTGTGTCACAGGTGGTGTGAGGGAAGGGGCACGGCAGCCACTCCAGCTCAGAGCAGGGCTCTCACTCCTCTCGCTGACAAAGCTGCTGGGATGCAACTGCTCATCCATCAGCCCACGGCGGCAGCCTTTGCACCGCAGCGTCCACTGACCTACTTTGGGCATTTCTTCTTGTCCCCTACTGCACAAAAGCTGACTAAGACACACAGGAGGGGACAGCAAAGGTCATTCCTCATTCAAGGTCCTACACAGCCCAGAGGATGCATAACCCAATTTCCACAGTCAGATCATTCACTGGTGAGGGGAAGGGCTTATGTGGTGGCTTTTAATCTGTTTTAAAATAAATAAGAAAACACAAGAAGAGGAGTCTCCTCCTGTTTTACAATATCAAGTTTCAGTGTCGCACGGTGCTGACTTCCTACCTTCCTTCCAGTTTTTGTAGTGGAAAGAAGCCCAGCTCTCACAGAGACAGCCAAAGCTTTTGGCAGGTGGTGGAGGAACTGCTGACTCTACTGGTGCTCAAAAAGCAAAAGGGTGATGAGATGTTTTGCTGAGAAATGTGTGTTGGCTGAACAGACAAAGAGTAGCAGTGGCAGCAGAGTGTTTAGCTCTCAGGCCACTGCTGCAAATCATTGTTTCAAGCCACATGTGGCTCCAGGATGTGGCACCGCCCCGGCCTGCACGAACGCCTCCTCAGACAGCATAAGGAAACCACGGAGGATCCACCCAGGTTCTAAGCTCTCCTTGGCAGAGACACACAGTTTGTTTCTTACTCTGTGGCTCACATGGACTTACCCTGACCAGAAGGATCCTCAGTTGCTCTGTTCAGTCACTGCTACCCCGTGGGACAAGCCTTGACATTAGTCTGGGTGGAACTGATACATGGGGAGCAACTGAAACAGGAAAAGTATTAACCAGAGATGGTACAGGATGAAGGTACCATTCTTGTACATAGGAATATTGCTTTTTCCATGAACTTGCCTCCTGAGGGAAAAAAAGTCCCACTAGAATATATGAAAGCCCAAACAGATCAACAATTTAGCATCCTAAATCCCAGTTAGCTGAATCAGCTCAATTATTGTTTAAAAAACAAACAAACCAAGCGCGCATTCAGACATGCCACTGTAACTGCAGCTACTCCCTGTCTTTGCATTTTCCACAAGGGCATTTGCAGATCACGCAGCCGGCAGCACCAGTCTCTGCCAGCACTCCCAGCTCCAGCAGACCCGGCCAGAGCAAGTTTTTCCTGCAGGGAGCCCTTATGGCTCGGAGGTGTCACTCCCTCTCCACCGCAGCGCCGCAGCTCACCTGGACTGCAGCAGCCTTGTCCTCAGCCCTGGCTCCTGCCGCCCCTCAGCCCTTTCCTGGCAGTCAGCCCCACTGGATACCCACCTCCCCCTGGCCCCAGCAGGGCTGTACCCCTAGCACAGCCTTTGGGCTCCTCTTCTCCAGCCATCCCACTGATGAGCAAGGCCAAAACCAGTGGAAAGGAAAACAGAAAATGGCAGGCCTCAGAGCAGCCCGCCTGATGCACCGTCCCCACCAGATGTGAGAACAAAACTTGTGCAGTGGCACTAAGCTGGAATCAAGGGAGAGAAGAGCTCTCTATTCCCTCACCTCCTTACACAGCGGGTACAGTGAGAGCTGGCAGGCCCAAAGGCTGGAAGGAGACATGCACAATTGGATGCTGATGGAGGGATTAAATAGACTTAAATGGCATTATCTGGGTCTGGCTGAATTGGACAGGTCAGCAGGTTTTCTCTCACCTTTCTCAATACATATATGCAAAATATAAATGCAGGAATACACCTTTTACTGCAGCTCTGCAGTCAGCTGAGCCTCTGCCTCATGGCTGCACAAGTACAATGTGCCCATGTCTGCCTCTTCTCCCGAGTAGCAAGTGATAAACCAAGAGGAAATGGCCTCAAGTTGCATCACAGGAGGCTTAGACTGGATGTTAGGGAAAATTTCTTCACTGAAAAGGTTGTCAAACACATGAAAAGGCTGCCCAGGGAAGCAGCTGAGTCACCATCCCTGGAGGTACTTACTTAAAAGCCGTATAGATGTGGCACTTGGAGACACGGTTTGGGGGCGGACGTGGCAGTGCTGGATTAACAATTGGACTCAATGATCTGAAAGGTCTTTTCCAACCTAAACGGTTCTATGATTCTATGATCCCCAGCTGTGTCACTGCCATCTCTCAGCAGGGTCAGGCTGCACGGGTCACCACAGACGCATGAGAGCAGCTTAGTGATTCAGGGTTGGAGGTCGAGGATTTCCCTTTTCTTAATTAACGAACTGCATTGATTAATTTTTTTCAAGTAGCATAGTAATGGAATGTGAACATGAAGTACAAGGCAAAAAAAATTCATCTGTAAAATATAGACAAGTTGTGCTGTACAAAGGAGGTCAAACACTTGCGGGATCAAAATCAATAATAGCCGCAGTGAGTGCAGCACCGTGGATAAACCAAAACCAACCCCTGCCTGTTCTCATCTCTGTGAAGCACATTGATTCCTCCCTTATTATCTGCCATGTGCCTTTCCAGTAGTGTACACTGACATCTATAAACACTGACCAAACAACATAAAATAGTGATTTACATTTATTTGAATGAATTGCACTCTGGGAGGGACAAATCACTGAACCCAGCATTCCTCTGGAGATGAATGAGACACTCATTTCTGGCAGTGAGTTTTTGATTGCAAAGAAATGGCATTAACGTGGATGTTGGTACCAGAGTCATGAATAGGGAATTTTAATGTGTTAAAGGTAGAAAATGCCTAAAATCCTTCACGACTTCAACCTAGAACTGCTGAGTACCTTAAAACAACTCACTGCAACACAAATTTTAATTGGGTTTTTACCTGCCTACAATTTTTTCTGAGACAGACATTACAGTTGCACCCTAGCACCCTGGCAAAGAGCATCGAGGAGAATACAACAGGGTTATCTGCCAATACTCACAGGTTTAAGCTGAATTTCACCTGGACAGTTTTCTTAGCTATTTAAATGGGTTTTTTACCTGAAAGCTACTACAAGAATATGTAAAAAATTAATTTCTGATCTAGTGGGCAGACTATTTTAAAATCTGTCATACACATCACAGGGCTTATTTTATGGCTAAATCAAAGTTATTCTGAACAAAATCAGTTTACATACAATGTTACAATCAGAAATAGAAATGTGGCTAATCTGGGGCTGCTAAATCATGTAGTAATTCTGAACTCCCCTCTGTACCCCTTCCAAAATTACAAATTAAAAACAAATAAATACATATGCATGCACATATGATTTCTTGAAAGCGTTGTACCAGGTACATTGCAAAATTCCTGTTGCATGTTTTATTTCTGGTTAAGAAAACACAGTAGTGTGCTCTGTTTTGGAGGGGGATAGCCCTCCACCCCTGGGTAGCACGTGGGGAACACCAAGCACCCCAGTTGGAGGGACCCCCATTTTCACACCTGCACAGGACCACCCTTCTCCTGCACCCCAGGCTGGCAGCACAGCAGGTTCTGCCCAGCTTTCTCCAACCAGACCCTGGGCAATGCTGTCACTACACCTCAGGCCCAGTATTAAAAATTAACCTTGTCAAACACTGGAATTCAGAACTAATATAATTTCTTTCATACTGTAGGCCTAAATGCCATTTGTATCCATGTACATCCATGAGTTGTGCAGATGAAAATGTGCGTGTTCAGTGAAGCAGCAGCTCCTTTACAAGCTTTTATGTAAAAACTTGAGTTTCTTCTGTACCTGCTTTGTAATATTGGGTCTTGGGTTTGGCCTCTATAGAAATAACTTGATTTTCTGTTTGCATGCCATCAGTTTGTTTGTCTTCTGTTCCACTGTTTTAACTTTTTTCCTGCTTTATTGGCATACCAGCAGGCTCCAGCATTTCAATGCAATTTCTGTGTGCACTACAGTTCCATCTCCAGTACCAGGTACATTTATTATTACCTCAAAGCAAACTCAATTTTTCTAGAGATCTATTAGTAACACTAGTCATAGAATAATTCAGTTATGCTTAATGTGTTTTTCATTCTTAGTTAATAAAATCAATGGGAAGGCAGTTCCTGATGATAATTTAACTTTTCCCAATGTTTCCTTTTCTCGGTGGAAAAAAATAAAGAGTTTTGCTCGGGCCTTACAAATTTAGCAGCATCTGCCCCAGACATCAGCTGCAGAAGGAGCCCTGATTGAGGGTGCTCTCCTGGAGGAGGACTGGAGGTAAATATGTCATCTGTGCCATCCCTACGAGGCTACTGAGTGTCACACGTCATGGCCGAGGCTCTTTGCCCTCTTTGCTAAAGCCAACACAAACATCTCCAGTGCCTGCAGTGGCTCGGTTTCCCCGCTGCATCCACTTTCCAAAGCACTGGCAACAGTCATGTCTCATCTGACCAAAGGAAGGATTCTGGTATCAAATAAAACGCATCAAGCAGGGAAAAAAACCCATTTGTATGTGGCAGAAATGCTTCCAGAATTAGGTGCTGCAATTCTGCAAAAGGAAATACAAATCACTTTGAGGTTATGCTTACGTGCAGGTGTATTTTCCCATGTTGCTTGCAGTAGTCTGAGTAAGAGTGAGGGATAATCAGGTTTGTTCATAACTTCTGTCAAGATAGCGCTGAAGTGGGACCGGTGCTTTTCTCTCCAAGGCTTTTGTAATTCACTCCTATCTCTGGGAAATACTGCCCAGCACTTCTGGTGTCCCACTCCACTGGGGGCAGAGTTTGACAGGGGAAGGACCTGAGTGCAGGGCGCTCTTAAACTGGGCAAAAGATGATTCTGTGTTCGAGTGGCAAAAATATGGGACGAAAGATTCAGCCAAAGAGGCAATGAGCTGGGTCCAACTCACTCTCATATACCCAAGTGCCAGGAGATATTTTACTGCAGGGTGTCCTCGCTGCCAGGACAGGGTGTGTGGGGAAAGGAAGCAGCAGAGCCTGGGGGAAATTGCAGATGTTTCAACACTTAGAAGATCAGGGAGGAAAAAGAAAGGTCACTGTAATTCAGGTGAAAAGTGACGCTTGAATTCCTGTCAAGCTTCCTATCCACCACAAGTGATTTTGCATCCTCTGCCATGTTATTGAAGGCAGGAGTGGCAGCCCACGCTGAGCTGGCCACTGAGGCTGTGCAAGGAGCCTTGATCATGCAGGAGGTGAGACACCAGGCACAGACAGACAGTTAAAGGCACCACCAGATCTTGTGCCCACACAGATCTGGTACAATTCTGTCTCCAGGATGATTGTTTGTAAAAGTGTCCTGTTTAACCCAAAGCAGAGAGTCCTTTGGAAACTTCATTTCCCTTCATGTATCGTTGCATGCACTACTCAGAGTATGAAATATAAAACAATTTATTTTAAGCTCTAGTTTGTACCTCAGGGTAACTGAATATTAAAAATTCATGGTTCAGTTCATAACAGTTTCTCATAATTTGTGTGGGTTTTCCATGGGGTTTACCTTTTAAGGGGAGCTGAATGAACATTTCATGGTGGGAGCACTGGCATTGGGCCTCAAGCAAAATCCCAGTCCCCAGCAAGTTAACCTACACAGGAACATAAGATTTATTCTATTGGCTTGTACTACAAAATACACTGCCTGCATTTTTAAAAGGAAAAAATCCTCCAAAAGGCCTTAACCAAACTGTCCAACAGCCCCTGAGTAGCTTCTGTTTAAATCTGTTTTACAAGTGACATGCTCTCTTCCAGATTCCAACAACAAAACAGAGTCCTGTCGTCTTTTAAGAGATTCAAGAGTTAAATTCAACTGCATTTCTCATTCCATATATGGGATATTAACTTTACATTGCATCTTTGTGAAGTATCGTATACCTAAGTTATAAATTACAAAAGCCTGGGCTACAAAGATATCATACAGCAAATAAGTTTAAGTAACCAAAAAGTCAACCACAAACTGAGAAAACTTTATTTCTTGCACAGCTGAACACCTTGTTAATACAAGACATAAACCAAAGCAAAGGAGCACAGAGAGAGAAAACAAAGCTGGCTTTAATAGGATTTCCCCTTTCACAGCAAATTCTGCAAGCTTAAATATATTTTCCATAATAAAAATGGACAAAAGAATCTCTGTAACTTGTTCCTAAAGAAATATTTTATTGAAATGCTTTGCTGCATTTTTCATGCTTATAGGATAAATGCATTTCATTGTAAAATATTATATAAACCAACTCTGCTCTAACATAAGAAAAATGCTTTTTTGTTTGTTTGTTTTGTTCTTTCTAGAATGAAACATTGCTGTGAAGTATGTCTTCAGGAAATATCCTGAGCTTCACAAAGTGGCATTTCCTGATGGCATGATGACTTACTGGAAAATTACAGGTCAGTTCTGGCAAGCAGCTTTGGGATGTCTCAGCTCCCTCGGCAGAGAAAGCCCCAGGGGCACACAGAGAAAAACTGAAGCAAAAGTCAGGGCACTGGGGACCAAATATTGCTATTAAAATAGTAATACTTAAGAATGCAAAGGAAAAGCTGTCAGATTAAGAACTTCTATTTGAGAGAGGTAGATGAAAAATTTAGCAGCCTTGTGTTTTATTTAAGGAGTTCAGCTCAGCAATCTGAGGACACTGAAACCCAACTGCTCTTCCTCCCTCCAGCAGCGCGTGCTGCCCATGGCTCAGCAGGACCCCAAGGAGGAGTTCGGGTATATTTATAAGTCATATAATTGGAAGTTTTCCTTACACTCTTAAAAGTGGCGAGTCTTTCCCCATACTCCTGAGTCTCAGCTCTTGCCTACCTAAAGATCTTTCCTATGTGTTTTCTTCAGTTGTGAGCACCACAGGAAGGGATGGAAACTTGCAGCCTTTTAAACTCCATCTGTTAATCATTTATGGTTTGCAAATGTCCTGCAGCCACTGACTTTTCAGAAATATTATCTTTTTGAGACTTCTTCCTTTTAAATGTATCTCTTAACATCAAGTGTCCCTTGGTGAGATCTTAGAGTGTTTTATGGAGAAATAATCCCCGTATTTATTTTTTTTAGAAGCCACTTGATGAAACTGCCAGAACACCATTTTTCATTTCTCCCGTTTATTGTGCAACCAACTACTTCTGGATCCCTGCAAGGACAAAATCAATATCTCTTGGTTTCTGTTTCCAGTCTCCATTACACACACACATGAACACACACATGCAAACAGGTTTCACACCCCTACCCCAAATCTTGAGGATGGGTGTTTCCCACTGCTTTTGCAAATTTCCGTAGTATCTTTCCTAAGCCGACAGACTCATCAAACAGGGATAACATTCCTCAAGTGTTTTATGAATATACATGTATTTTCATATTTAGGAAGACTAAAGGGGACAATATCCCATGTTGAAATCATCTTTGATGCAGTGCATGTGTTTTCCACCATCAAGATCCTTTCATGAGCATCCCAGTTTCCTTCATGTGGATGCCAACTTCTCCTCCCTCCCAGACCTTGTATTTTAACAAGCAGTGTTCTGCAGTCCATTCATGGCAGAGCATCAGGAGCCTGTCATTTCTTGCTTGACTTTTTTCACAGAAGGAAAAAATGTGGGCCACACTGGGCCAATTTCTTTTGGTAGTTCCTTGTAGCATGCTGCAACATCTCATCAACACTCCTTGTCACATAAAGAAGCAGTTGATGTACATATCAGAGGAGTTTCACTTCTGTTTAAAATTTTCTCCACTAACTTACTAACTATAGTAATAGTTTGTTGAACATCTTGGAAAAATCTCTAGGACAAGCATTCCCTCGCCAGGACTTTCTATTAAAATATTTGCCTCAATATTCCTTCTAGCAAGAGAACAAATTTCTGAACCAATGCTGTCCCTGTAAAAAAAACACTTTCCCCAAAGACAAGGGGTTCAACTGTATCAAGCAGAGTTAGTTTAATATCATTGAAAAGTTTCCTCAGAGCTCATAAAACCCAAATTTATTCATTAGTGGACTTGCACATCCTTTAATCTTGTGAGCAGTCTCTGCTGTAAGACGTTAGTCGTGTGACTTCCAATGGTATCCTTCATCTCATTGAGCTTCCAAGTTTTTCAGCAGCTGAACACAGTTAAATCCACCTCTCTCCAAATACAGTGACAGAAACCATGTCTTTCATTTGGGAGGAAGAGGGGAGGGAGCACTCGGCAAGTCTGGGCATAAATCTGATCTGTACCTGTGTAATGCCAGAGTTATTCATGATTTCAAAAGCCAGTTTTCTTTTATCATCAGAAAGACTGATAAGGTAGAAAAAAAAATCACCTTGGTATGAGATTTCTTGAGGTTACTTGCCAAAAATTATATACAATATTATACCTGCAGAACAATAGCACGGTTTACAAATCTTTATTCACTGGCGTCACCCGATCTGGGACACAGCTGCACTGACATCACAGTTTATGCCTGACTAGATATCCAAATAAAGATCCTGTGAAGTCTTTCATACTTCATTTATTTGTAATTGTCCCATGACCACAGACTTGCATTAACCCAAACAAAAGTAAACCGAGCAGACCCTAGCAGAGAGCAGGGACTATCTGAGGAGGCTTTGAAAGGCTTCCAGGGCTGATGCAACATCAGAAGAATAAGATGGGCCCTGCACAAGTCTCCCACTTTGTGATTATTTTTTAGTGTTGATGGGACAACCCAAGGATACCCTGGATTTAAGTCTAGCACTTGAAAGATTCAAGTGAGCAAAAGCTTGGAATATTTTGTATGAAAAGCAAACAAATGATAGGACAATGAGATGTTACAACAGAGGTGGCACACCTGCCAGATCTTTAATGAGATGGAACAACGTTTTCCCAATATTTTACACAGCTTCTTGTAAACTAATGGCTCAGAGAAGCCTAAGAAGTCGATCAAGGAGGGCTGCACCAGATTTGAACACAGGTCCATATAGCTCTGTACCTAATCACTAACAGGGACTCTTAGATATATCCAGAAAATTTTGAAAAACCAGAACCAGCATGCAGTGGTAGCTCACTAACCTGCACCTTGGAGTTTATCTCACCCAGATGCCTCACTTTCTTGCTTTTTCCCTTTTTTTTTTTTTAATTAGTACATGGAAACCACACAGCTCAGTGAATTTCTGAAAACTTAGTTCTTTGGGTTAAGGAGTTTAACATCATTTACTGGAGTAATCATAAAGCTCCAAACAAGGGGAAAAGTAAAAGAAAAAAAAAAACCTGGCTTCTGTAGATGTCAACAGTGGTGCTGTAAGAGCTGGACTTTGCTTAGAGGAACTAGAACAAGCACTCCAGGACATGTAGCCAATGGTGCTCCTCATGTCAGTAGGATGCTGAAGCACACAGTAACCAGAGCTTTTTAAAGGAAAAAGGACTTAAAACAGACCTGTGATTGCTTTCCTAAATCCAAAGCGACACAGCCTCGAGCATAGCCTAGATTTCTACCCAGCACTACACAGGTCCAAATCCCAAGATGTTTCTGAGCCAATATTGTTCCTACGCTCCCTGGCAGTCAATACAGTTCTGACGGCACTCCCAAAACTTATCTGCAAAAAAGCACAGGACACAAAATGAAATTGGAGACACTTATGAAACACTGGTGCTATTAAGCTGTACACCCCAAATTCAGATTTTCCCTTTCCTGGACTTCCTGGTGCCTGCAAATCAGTGTTTATGAAAGCAACATGGAAGCCCAGATGTGAAACACCACTACTGCCATTTTTCAGGCTTCATTTTGAAGTGTATGGTTTAGCACAGAAACTTACATGTAGTGAAGGGTTTAGGGATTTTTAAAAATAGCTGATGAACAGAATATTATGTTCTTTCAAAACAGCCATCACCCTGAGTCAAGCTGAATGCATTTTTGCCCTTACAAAACCAAATTGCTGGATGTGCTCTGCAGTCTAGGAGGTTACTTTCTTGCACAACTGCAGAAACATAGCTGATAGGTATGCTCTTGGTTCCTAAAAGGGGTAAAATAGGCATTACACCTGATCTCCCAAAGAAAGAACCATTGAAAGCAATATCATTTACATACAGTGCACTGGTCCTGTTGATTACCTATATGAAAAAGGCCCTGAGGACAAGGAACTCATGCCTAGCTCATGAGTAAGGGAAAAAGACAGTGTATTGTTCTTAAAGCCCAAGGAGTAAGAGAAAGCAAAGGCAATTTAAATAAAACTGCAAAAAAGATGCATTTCCAAGGCAGAACATACATTTTTCTGTGTTAAATGGGAATATCTGAAGCACATTTACTTCAGATCAGCTTAAAATTACTTTTTTTCAAATGGGCACCTAATGTCCCATTGAGCTGTGTCATTGGCAGACACAGGTGAAGAGCACACACAAAGTGCCTGGGAAGAGCCCCAGTGCCAGAACTACGTTTTATTAACACACCTTGTAAAATAATAGTGCACATAATTAGGTCTGGCTTAGCAATTTATGGCTTATCAGAGTGTTCTTAATTTTATAAATGTAAAGGAAAAATTTATCGTCCTGACATGGAACACCAGGTAATGAGACTGAAAAGCAATGTTCGCTGACTGCAGCAGGTGCAAGTGTTTCTGTACCCATGAGGCGAATGGTCAAGTTCAGAGCCTCCCAGAATGGCATCCATCACCCTCCTGAAGGAACGTGATGAAAAATTCTGCTCCATCACCATGACAACTCGTGCCACACCATTGCTATAGTAACTGGCTGAACATTATTAGTTTTTAACCATACGCACAATGGCCAGAGTGCAAATGAGGAGGAGCCACCAGGGCACTTAGCTCTGCCATGCTGCTGCTCCCACCCCAGCCTGTCTTTGCAGTGTAATCCAACCTCCTTCCATGTTCCTCCAGCCCCACACTGTCAGCCTAGCTCCCCACCACTGCCAGTTCTCCAAACCCAAGCCTGTCTCATCATCGGAGCACTAATTGCATGTATTTTACTGCTGGATTTGTGGTTTTTCCCCCCACCGAGTGATTTATCAGGCTAAGATTAAATGCAAGTAGAAAATTTCATCTTGCCAATGATTCATTGAAAATCTGTTCCATTAATCCAGCGCTCCACAGGGTGGCTTTGCACGCTGCATTTGCATCCTATGCACGCAGTCGCAATATCAGTTCAAAGGCACCGTCCTGTCCCCTGAAGAGCCAGGATTTCAACATTGTCATGGTGCAGGAATGCATTTACTGTGCACCACCAAACCCCATGCGATCACCATTTTAACACTCCAGCTCAGGCTGCGCAGTGATGTAAGACGGCAGCAGGGAAACACACACTAATGCCTCTCAGATCTCATCACAGCCCTAAAGGCTGTGGCCAGATAATGTCTTACATCCAGACACCTTCCTACACCAGAGAAGGAAAAATAAATACAATTATTACTGGGGTTTGACCCAGTCTGGGGGCAGAGGGTGGAGCACAAGCTTGGCTGTCATCACAAAAGGATACAACAGGTTTAGAGGAGTTTGTCACTGTCCGGGGACACCATCCCCACCTGACTCCCAGGCACGGCAAACCTGCACCCCCAGGTGCTGCAGGTGTATCAATAACGCTGAAAGTACCATGAAATTGGCTTGCTCTCTTCTTGGAGGACAGATGGGAGAAGAGAAGGTCCTGCTGGCTTCTCCTCTGACCCTTGTGTCCCTTCCACTTTCCCTCCACTTCTCACACTCCTCCGCTGCCTCCTGCAGGTTCCCCTTGGGGCTGGCGCAGGCTGCAGCATTGGCGAAACTCCTCCATCTCCATGCCAAGGGCAGCAGGGGGGTGGCACAGGCGCCTGCCCGCAGCCCTCGTGCCCAACACAAACCCAGCAGCATCCTGTGGGGCTTGTGAAAGGTGAAAGGTGTCTCTGCCCACGGAAGGGGGTTGGAACTAGACGATCTTTAATGTCCCTCCCAACCCAAAAGCCCAACCCAGATTCTCTGATGACCCAAGGCAGCACAAGGACACCAGGCGCCAGGGCCTGAGCCACCCAGCCCCTGCACTGCCCCGTCCCTGCCCCTCAGCCTCCACTGCTCAGTGCTCTGGCCACACTCTGGCTGGTACGGTACAACCATTTATCAGACGTATATGGTGATACCATACACATATTTATGATTATACCACACTCCACACACACACACACATATATATATACACACACACTGTTATGCTATATATGTTTATACTTATATACCACAGGAGCTCTTCCCACATAAGACTATCAAAATTCTATTATTTCGCATCAGGCTTAAACCCTAGCCTGATGCTACCTGTGAGGCCTTCAACAGATCATACTGCACTGCCTTGGTAAACAATAGTTTTCCATTTTCTCACTGTTTAGGAAGGGGAAAAAAAAAGGAAAGAAAAAAAACCACTTCATCTTTTCTAAACTGGAATGGAAGTTTAAGTGAATGGGTAGTTTTCAAGAGAAAAAAAATCTTAAAAGCTCTTTTACAGCTTTTTTTTGCAATCAATAAAAAAGTTTCTTGCAGAGAAGATGAAACAACATCATTTTAGTATTCATATATACATTAAGGTATGAAACTACATACCTGCTATTGCTGTTTACATCTAAAACAGAACTACAAATCACTCTATGGGGAAAAAAGCCAGCAAGAGTCAAACAAATCTGACTAGAGGAGTAAAATCTATCCTATGTTTATAAATGTGGAGGAGGAGAGTATAAATTATTTTATTCTGGAAAGAGATTCCTAATTACTTTTTTCTTTTTGTAATAATACCACCCTCTAGTGGCACTTTTTCTGCTTTACTGAAGCAAAACCATGGTTTAACGCATCAATCATATGCATTTAGAAATGGTACAAAAATTGCAAACAGGAATCTGTTGACCTGCACTGAATTTCAAGCCCATACTCTGCAGTCTCTGAATCTCTGCAGCTTTGGAAAAAGCTGTATCTGGCTCATTTCAAACATAACTTATAAAAATAAGTGCTTAAGAAAATGCTACTGTGCAAAGCATAAAATAATAAAGTCCCTTTATCATACATCTGCAGAATAACATTCCAGATGGATGAATACCTCAGTGTTTGGTGAGTAAATTACACTCTGAAGTATGAGCCTTACAGTTTCAATATATTATTATGCTAGCCCCCGAAGATATTTTCCTTGACAGCTTTAAAGGTAGATGTAGCAAGAGCTTGTGACGGCTCCATCTCTTGACTTGCATTTCCTTTCTGGACATGCTACAAATTCATCAATAAGGTGGTCGTGGGATTTTTTAATAATTCTCTGACAATTTCAGACAGAAACAACTAGAATGAGCCATTCCTAACTTAGAAGCCATTATTTTAACAAATCAGTCCTAAGCAGAGGTGAGCCTGAGGCACCCACAGCATATTTAGATATTGAGAGTCTTACATTTTCAGGGATAAGGATTTGGGATATCATTTCAGTCTACAGGGATAGCAAGAAAAATTAGATAGTGCCACAAATCCCACAGGTTGGACCAAGATCTAGAACCATTTATTTTTATACTTGATAGAGAGTGAGTAACACACAACTTCAGAAATTTGCCTCCTGCTTTTCTCGCTGCAAGGTAGAGTCAGCTAGTCAGCCAGCTTGTGGCAACTCCTGTGCTGGGAAAACTCAGCATACAAAATATTGAAGTCCTCTAAGCAAAGCCAGCCTGAGCACATCCAATTCTGTTGAATTTGCAGGCAAAATTGTAGATAAATTGCTTAGGAGGCTGAGGTGGAGACTTGATTCATTGCACTAATTCCCTGCTTCCATAACAATAAATGAGGATCAGGTTTTTCCCAAAAAGCTATTATCCAATGACATTTGAAAGTAATTTGCTCTTGCTCTTTCCAGACAAGGATGCATGAAGAGAAAGGAAAGGTAGTTTTTATTTGGCTTCCACATCTTGCTCTCAGCAGAGCTCCAGGCACTTTACTCAGAGACAAGCTCTACACCTAGAATGGGACTTAATCTGTCAACTTTTCAAAATAGTTTGGGCAGTTTTGCATCATTGGATTAAAAGCAGAAAGCTAAACCTCTTAGTACTCCCAATCTCTCACCCCATCCCTCTGACAAGTGCTGGCATCTCTCAGACTGAGGACAGGAGCCAGCTGTACTGCTGGAGGTAAAAGCAGCCTCAGCTCTCCCACCAGAAGTCTAATGCAGAGCCCTCACATGAAAGGCATGGTATTATAGCCCAAGTTTTCACTCTTTAAATGTTGTTTTCCTAGAGTTTTACCTCTAGGTGATATACAGGTCTCAGGCAGTCATAGGTAGTCCTTGGTGAAGCATCACTCCCAGTCCCTGAAGAACCAGACCCAACAACTGCACTGGGAGAACCTTCAGGCTGCAGCAGCCACCCCTGATCCTGCTGAAAGCAGCGTGGCCCTTTGGCTACTGTTCACTGTTCACAGTGATGACTGTGAACCAATTCTGGGCTGCACCCCCCCAGAAAGCAGATGAGTTTCTCCTCTTCAGACAATTTAACCTCTCCTCCCCTATTTGTCAAGAGAATTATCCGGGGCCAGGGAGAGGAAGCTCATTCCTCACCTGAGACAGCAGAGGAAATACGTGGAGGCTCTGCTGAACATCTGCATAACCACACAGAAGAGGGAGAGGTTCACTTGGATTCCCCCGGTCAAAGCCAACATTGATCTTGGTATGACATTTTACTAAGTAAATCTTTAAGAGACCATCAGGCTATTCCATACTGTGGGCGGCAATTTCCTCTGCTTGGGTTCCCAGAGAGAACTAACTCCAAGACAAAATCAAAGGCTGGGAATTCACTTTAATAGGGACACCCCCAGCCTAACCTCAGCATCTCTCTCACTGGCCCTCATTTTGCCAAAGATCTCATCGTCCTTCCCACAGGAACCTTACAATTCTTGGTTCAAGGTTGTGCATCCCAGTACAAGACCATGGTGACGTTGGCTCCTTATGGCTCTGATCTGAGGAATTCAACTTGCACACACTGAAAAGCCTCTCAATACCTTTGCAGCAAATGATGAATACATCAGAGCCAAAAACTTAGTGCCACTAAATATTTTATCTTATCAGCAGTGAGCTGCACAAATAAAGCACAACATTTCACTGCCCTGAAGCTTCACATGTTAGCTTGCAGCATTGTAGCAGCACATCCCAGGTAATAACAGGATACCGCAAATCTTGTCTCAATTTTCTGCCCAAAAGCAGCTGCTTTGCCAGGATTGCTGGTACCTAAAGATGGAACACCACCCTCCTAGAAAGGGTATACTTATTTTAAAGTAGTCACATAAAGCAAGCAGCTGCAACTACAGGTGTGGTCTAGCACAGCTTTTTCAGCACACAAAATTTATGTAGATTCCTGTGAAATTAGGCCAGCAATGCAGAGAGGCCAATGAAAATCTTCTGCTCATGGTCCATCTGCAATGCAGCCCTTCTGTGTCTCTTTTCTCCCTGCCTGTTTTTCCCAGAGTTGTCATCTGCCCAAGCCCACCTTGTAGTGACTTGTCTCCCCTTCTCCTGCATTTTGCTCTTCTTGCTGCTGCCCTGTGCAGCTGGGGCAACTCTGTGGAGAACTCTGTTACCCTATCACAAACTCAGTGGCTGCAACACCAGGTTGAAAGTTAGGAGAGAACCGTACTCCAACAGGCAAACTCCCCCAGAAAAGCTCCACAGCAATTACCAAAGTAAGTCAGGCCATGTGTTGAGTGCATGTATGCACCAGAGAGGGAAAGAAGCAGTTCCTGGAGAAAATGATTGATTACTTAAAGCAATTTCACGGCAAAAAGCTGTTACGTTTATCCTCCAAAGGCGACTTCATGTTTAAATCAGTCCTTTGCTAACATGAAATCAGAGTCCAGTTCCATCTTGCATTTGAATTGTATATTGTTTTTGCCAGGTCCGCAAAGCACTATGCTGTTGCTGTACTTTGTCAGCACCCTCATTTCCAGAGCCTCTTCTGCTTTTCCCAATAAACAGCTCCCACCTTTGCACAATTGCAGCCCAAAGGCCATCTCTGCTGGGCCACTCAACAGCTGTTCCCGTGGGCACAACACTGACCTACTGCTCTTGAGGCTCAGGCAGAGCCCAAGCAAATAAGCAGTGCTTGGCCGCCGCTGCATCCACCCGGGCACGGCTGGCTTACATCTCTGGGAGTCTGAAAACCAGACTTCTGGAGCAAACAGGGCAGAAACGCCAAACTTTTCAGCCAACAAAGTTAATTTAGCGCCAGCACTTCTGGAAGGAACCACAGAGCCCACCAGAAGCCCAGGACCAGCCACGCCATGGGATGTCCTGCTTTCTGCAAGATGAGGGGTTGTAGGCATTGGGCCAAAAAACTGGACTTGAGGAATGAAGTACAGCACACTGCTGATTTTCTCAAGCAAAGCTTGGTTATGAGAAGACTGGGACCCAGTGCAGTCAAAGGCAGCAGCAGGCTGACCTGAAGCACGTACACAAAGAAGCCTCAGATAGATGATATCAAAGAACTACCACTAGAATGATCACAAATGTCTCAAAGGGCTCATATATGAAGAAGAGTGGACCAGAACAATGATTAACTGTGTGAGTGCCATAAAATTACTTTCTGCTGTAGTGCAAATATTTTTTTTAAAAGTGGATTAGATGAACACTAGGTGTTAGCATTCAAAAAGATACCAGGAGCTTCCATGACTTTTAGATCATTAAAACCTGAATATTACGTGCACAATACAAAATATATTAGTTTCCATTCCCTGCACCTTCTTTATGCAAAGGGAGGAGAAATGTAAAAATGTCTTATTCAAGAAAAAACTTGAATACCACATGCAAAAGAAAACAGCTTACAAGATATAAATATAAAATATCTAAGGCTTCTTAGAACACATTTGCTGTCAAAATTACACTGCAGGCAAAGGATATTAAATTACATATTCTGCCAGTATCCTCATGGACTCAAGCAAGTGATGAGGTACATGAAATTTGCTACAAGATAAGCTTCAGCACTGCTATTCTAAGCAATCTGAATGGCACTGGGAATATCAAATCTCAGTACCTGTTTTAAAAATGTTTAAATGTGTCTGGAAGCAATGGCTTTCAGTATGCTATCATAAATATCTTTACATCTTGCATTTAAAGCAGTCATTTATACATGACTTTCAAAGTCATTAGCACATTTAATCTTGCTTAGCTGAATTGGTGTAGAGGAAAAGCTGGCAGATGGGATATTACCCAGTTCAGCAAAAGTCTATTTTTCCAGTTCTTATAGTAAAGACACTGATCAGTCTTTCCAGTACTGGAGTTAGTAATGAATATATTTTTTCCAGTTACTGAGTTTCTGGTTACCTTTACTTACTCCCCAGGTAAGTTCCCTCCCTTGCTTAATTATGCAGGTTTTCATTTCTGGCCTAGCCAGTTTTACATCACAGATACAGAATCACAGAATGGCTGGGGTTGACAGGGATCTTAAAGACCATCTACATGCAAGCCCCTGCCATGGCTGGAGATACCTTCCACTAGACCAGGTTGCTCCGAGCCCCATCCAGCCTGGCCAGGGATGGGGCAACCACAGCTTCTCTGGGCAGCCTGTTCCCAGTGTCTCACCATGCTCATAGCAAAGAATTTCTTCCATATATCTAATCTTTCAGTTCAAACCCAATACAGTCTCCCCATTACCTAAATTAAATTTGTATTTTAAAACAAACTCCATAAAGCATCAAATAAGAAACTGTGCCGTGAGTCTCCACGGATCCGACAAATCTATAAATACTCATTCATCCCACATGCTCACACTCCCCACACTTCGTTTTTGGTCACAGCACACCTCAACTCTGCAACACTATTTCATATTGATTGTATGTCACCTCTCTTCAGCTTCATGCAAGCCACTTCCTACGTCCTGAGTTTTCTGCTCCCCATGTTATACTAATTTAAGGCTGAGATCTTACAAGGAGAGCCACAGGGACAGGACTCTGAGACAGCCTCACAAGTCTCTCCAGCACCCAATTCTTTCTACCCTTTGCCTGCAAATCTCTCCCATTCCCTCCCTTCCCACACCACGAGAGCAATGGTTATGGCTCCCTTCACTTCTTCAACTGAAATATTCAGAAATTCTTCCCTACAAGTCACAAGGCTCCTGTGATTGCTCCCCCAAGATCCTCTGAAGAAAAAACTGCAGCAAACCACCTCCTGCACAGAAACATCACCCAGCATCCCTTCCCTTCTGAGACACCATTTGCCTAAAACAATGACAGGAGTGTGATGTGAGCTACCAGGTCCGCTGAACAGTCACCTCCTTTTCCTCTCCCCATAAAAACCACTGGGAAACAGCCTGTAGCCATTTCAGCAACTGGTAAAAGCTGCTGGTCTGCTCCAAAGGGCAGCAGATTTCCCTTCCACCTCTTCCAACTCCTCCCTTGCCACTCACAAATGAATGTGTCTGTACCACAGTTTCCTCCTCCAGTTTTCTTTCCCCTTTCCCACAGATACTATGACAGGGAATTACTGTACAGGCAGACAGATTTTGTACAACACTTTATTTATACTGCTGAGACTGGGAATCAGTTCTGGCGACAGCTTCTTTTTTGTTACTCAGGCTGAGGAAGTCAAAACTACATGTTATTACAAGGTCACTGTCCCACAAAGGGAAGCACACAAACTCTCTGAGTACTGTCATTTGCAACTTTGTTCTGTAAAAATGCAATTCAAGCTGCAAAGGGTAACACTTACAAAAAACATGTGCTGGTATATTTGCAACCCCTGTTATTTTCTGGTGGCAAAGAGCAGACTGAGCTTTTTCAAGTGGTGCTGCAGTCAAACCAAGACTTCAGGTAAAAGGCAGCAGCACAGATATTCAAAACAGACTAACACACAGTTAGAGCAAAGCATGGAAGGTTCCATTTGGCACAAAGTGGAAAGTCAGAGCTTGTATTTCAAGAACAGAACGTGCTCATATGATTGTAAAAAGTCAGCATTTGCAGAGAGGCAAGACAAGTTACCAGAACCCTCTGTGGGAGAGAAAGGGAATCATTAAAAGACACATTTGCAAAAGTATCTTTTGTAGCTCAATCTTAACAGAAACCAACATTTTGACTTAAACTCCCTTTTAAAACAAACCTGATTATGTCATTATACATTACACAGTGTCAACTAATGACCTTACTTTACTACACTTATATATACACCAGTTCTCCTGAACCCCCGCGAAAGTGCGTGCACAACTGCATAGCTAACAGTCAGAAGAATCCTGCAACGTAAGGCTAGAGGTACAGCCAAATTGACCCCTTTGTCGTATTTGGAAACCCTGATTTCCAAATTAAAGCACTTTCAGGGTAACGAGAAAACACACTTTTTCCAACCCTGCAGCCTAAAAGTGGTGAAAGAATGAGGTAAACTTACTGCATAGGCTATATATTTAAATCCAAATCCCCAAACTGTTTTGGCTTAATTATGAAATTATTTAAAACTGAACAGAGAGAAAAAAATAGTTATAAAAATCTGAAAACAAATCTAGGTTGACACTAACAGCATATCAGACAATAAATGATTTTAGAAAGGGCATTTTCTAACACCTATTTCTTTTCTTTTTTAAGTTAGCCAGACAAAAGCACAAATTGAAAAGAGCCTTGGTGCTTTTTCCATGGAGCTGTTCCTTCTAGAACACCTGCTCAAATACAGGTTGTCTGCTTTAGTTAGTCTGAGCCAAGGCTGGGCCCACACTGTCTCAGCAGAATACCAGCCTTTTCAGGCCATGCTGCAGCTTTTCTTGCCCCAGCCCAAGCCCTGGAACAATGACCAAGCTTTACCACACAGGGCCTTTAGAATAGATACCAGTGCTTAACAGAGTGTCAGAGACCTCAATTATAATTTTAAACCATTTGAAAACTAAATAATAATTAACAATAGTGACTTTTCTGATTCTCATATTTTTATTTTAAATGTGTCTTTGCAGGTTCACTTTTTTTAATATTCCCTTGCATCAGTGTTTAGTTCCCAGAAATCATTCCTGTCAGGCAATGCAGTTTTCTGAAAAGATAGTATCTTCCATCCTCACCACATTTTCAATAATCTCTGTAGAAGACAGTCAACAATCAGACTAAGATAAAGTGCATATATTCCTTTCTGATACAGGCAACGAAACTGTGGACTGAAAAAATAAGTCATACTGACAATTGAAAACCACACCAAAAAAACCCCCACAGTGGCCCTTTAGCACCCCACAATGAAGTTGTCCCACTGAGTACTGCCCAAAAATACTCTTCTTCAAGTGTCTGTTAGCTTAAAAAAAAAAAAAGGAACTTATAACATTTTAAAAAATGGTTCCTTTTCAATTAGACTCTGAGAATCACGAATTTATGTAACTTTGAAAGCTACAGCTCCCTCATGGCTGGCATAACACCTTGACAACTTCTAAGTAGCTTGTATTTCACCCTTTGGATCCAGGTTTCAAGCTTGCAAAAGCTTTGGAGTTCTTAAGGGAATGTGAAATTTCATTGAGAAAAGAAATAAAATGATAGTCCCGTTCTGACTTCTTGGACTCAAAAATAACTACAATGGTAAAGTGAGGTTCGGGGCGAGTCAGAAAGTAGGTGCTTTGGACTTTATCATCGTAGAAGTGAACAACCTTCTCCAAACTGTTGAGGTCAGAGGTTCTATCAGTCATAATCATGATCACATTGGGCCAGTGCATAACAGGCCTGTCACTGGGCAGAGACACCACTGCAGGATACTGATCCACTCCTTTGGGGGCTTCCCTGTATGAATGGGGATGATGATAACCATGTCCCTGAAAACTCTCTGATCCACGATTGTCAAAAATTAAGGAAACATTGACAGCATCGTACTTCCGGATGAAGCTGGAAATTTTCCCAAAGTAATCAGGATTTGTTTTAGCAGTCAAAGTTTTCATTTCAGATGCTGTTGTCTGTCGACTAAGGGCCTCGTGAAAGTAAAAGCTAAACTTGGCAAGGAGAATGTTTTTGAGCTTCATCAGCCAGAGGAAGAGGTGTGGAGGTTGCACAGCCTTCTGAGACTGCCCTCCAAACAGGTGCTTCTTGGTCTCCCGCTGCTTCTCAAAAATTTGGCCCCAAGTCTGTAGCTTTGTGTGAGCACTGTGCAAGTTGACCAGGGATGGAAGGAACTTCCACTCTGAGATCTGAGCCTGAGCCTTTAAGAGGTGCGCAAGCACATCTACCTCCAGCTGGAAACTGCTTTCAAGAGGACTGAGGATTGGATGATGAAATCTAGAAAACATAACATTAGTCAAGACATGAGAACTGCTGTACACAACGGTGAAATAATCAGATAGTACTTGCCAGTTTACAAACAAAAGATCAAACATCAAAGCAGAGCAAAATGTAAACAAAAAAATAATATTCTTAATTTAAAAACAGTTCTTTTTACATAAATAGGGTAAATATTTTCATGAACAAACAGCACTTCACATCTGACAAAAAAACCACCTGTCAGACATTTCTCTGTCAAAGTAAGGGAGTTATATTTCATCAGCTCAAAAACAATCACTGTGTGTCTTAATCCACAAACTAGTATAACACCGTTTCTTTTTAAATTGAAGTGATCTTGTTCCAATTTAAAATTTCTTTTGGCAGTAATATATGTCTTGATTGTTCTGGAATAGCAGTAAGACATGAAGTTAAATCAAAGGAATTATGTTATAAATCTGTTGTTCACATAAGGGAGCTATGAGAAAGCCAAGCTGAGCTTGGTTTTGCTTTAATTTTTTTTTTAGTAAGTCACAATAAAATTGTCATGAAAAATTAGCCACTGGAAGCATAATTAACTCTCTCTTCTCACTTTTTTCCCCTGACATTTAGAAAAAATACAGATGCTGTCTACCTCTCTCCCCATGATACTCAAATTATTTGCAAATTTATAACATCATCAATAATAACATATTTAATTGAAACAGAGAAAAACTGTAATGTAAAATATACAACTTTAGAAAGAATGAGCCTTCAGCAAATACAGAAGTGGCCTTTTTAGTAAATGTGTTCCCTCATTGGCATTTAGGACTCTTAAAGAGGTCTCAAATACAGAACGATGAAAAGTTCAAAGATAAGACTTGATAGGGTTTCCATTCAAGTAAAGACAGATTTATTCCCTCACTTCAGAAAAATGTCTTGAGTCTTGTTATTGGCTTAAAACAATAAAGCTTATACAGAATTTTTCCAACTTTTAACAGCTCCTCTTCAGGCAAAATTAAACCAATGTCATTATTCCTGTCAGCTCCCAGGACACAAAAAATACAACCTGTTTTGGAAATAGTTGGTTCAAAACCAAAACACTTCATTTTATTGTGGACCAGAAGAGAGAATAAAATTTCAGGCTTTTTATCCCCTTTCCCTTCACTACTTTTTCTCTGACTTTCCCTCAAGTTCTTGACAAAACATTAACTCTTTGGCTTGTGAAAAATGTCTGACAATTTTATCACTATCTGTAAGCATCTCTTTTTCTGGAGGGCACAATTTGTATCTTGAAAGGATTTGTTATTAAGGTGCAAGTCCAAATTTATTCGAAGAAAATGAAATTAAGAATATCGTAAACCGGCTGATGCACCACGTAGTGCAAACAGGCCTGGCTGGGTGACCAGGCACCTCCTGCACACAGCACATGCCAGCAACCCTCAGGCTGACCTGCTACAGCAGAGATCCAGTTTTACTGGCCGCTTTGGTGGGCTCAGAAGTCCAGAGCATATTTACACTTTTTTGAACAAACAGGAGTCAACTAAAAATAACTTCTAACAGCCAACATTAAGTATCTCCAATGGTTTTGGTATTCATCAATAAAACAGTTTCGTTGCTGTGTATTTTAAGAGGGTACAAAAAGCATTATGCAACATTATTTGTTGCAGGCAGTCCCATCAAATGACACACAGCACAGCGGTTTAAACATATCTGCAGTCAGACCAAGAAAGTTTTCTTCAATCTTAAAAGCAATTTAAAAATCCTTATTAAGGCAGCACTGCCAAAGTCTCCTGGATTAAAATTCTGATGTACAGCTTCCCACTTCTACTTTGCTTCATGGCTTTCTTAATGTTTCACTGTCCAGCAGGATTTGCTAAACTGTTTTAATCCAAAAATAGACACCTCAGCCACAGCTGAAAAGCTTGATACAGTTGCAGAGTAAACTGACAAGTTATGTGCTAAGTATATCTGCTGTGAGTTTTCTAACACAGAAGCATCCAACTGGGCTCAGTATCACATAAAACGGAAAAGTTTTTACAATATTTCATAAACGAGACTGTTAAAAACACATTTGAAATTTGATTTTTTCCTCCTAATCATTCTTGAAAGCACGGGGATGGTAGTTTTGTTTTGCAGACTGTGAAGAAGCCACATTTTCTTTTTATTTCCTTCCACAGATCACACATTCATGCACATATTACACAATGCTGACTAGATAAAAAACATTAAACACTTAATAATAATTACATCAAAATAGGTGTTATAGTTATGTGTCCATTTTATGCTAAGCTTTTAAAGGATCCTGCTTCTGATGCTCCTTTAATTATTTAAGATCCCACCCAAACTAACAGTTAAAAATTTCAGGAAAAGTTAATGTATTCTAGAGAAAAATGGAAAGGAAAAGGTCTAGTATTGGCCATGTACAAGTCAGCAATAAGTAGTAATAAAATAATAACAAAAGAGCTTTAAACTGTTCAAGAATTAATGGCATTTCAGATACAAACAATATGTCTTGTTAACAGTCAGTTCTGCTGTTCCTTTACCAGCAAGCAGGTATTTCCTCTGCATTATCTGACCAGCTATTTCCACACGCAAAGGAAAGAAATCAAGGCCAGAACCTATCTAAAAACACACATCCTGTCTGGCCTTAGCACAGCTGGCTGAAATAATGGCACACATCCTCAACTACAAGTGAGGAATATATTGACAGAGGTAAGAGGCTGGGTAAGGATGAGTTTATTTGATCTTTCACCTGTAAAGCAGAAATGCCTTGCAGCCAGTACCTATCAACATAACACACCCCAGAAACTGATCTGAGATACAAAGAAACTAAAAGGACTAAAGGAACATATCATTATACCCACTTTTTTCAGAAATATTCTGTACGTCACTGGGGAGGAGCACACTGCAGCTACTGAATTAGCTCTGACAGAATCTTACATTGTCTCCATCTTAAAGATGGCTTGTTAACCCAAAGCAAGATCATCAGTATTCTTTCCAGGGAGACATTACTTATTTTTTTAAAGATGTTAAAATATATAGAGTTATGTAATATATATTGTATAAACATATTATATAACACATAATGCCTTAGAAGTACAAATGTATCAGTGAAATTTATTTAAATAGCATAGTAAAACATTTCGTATGCATGTGTAGTCTCCAATCACTTCATCAAAGTATGAATTTCGGTTTTCAGATTTTTAATAGTGCTGTTGATTCAGCACATGCTCAGCA
The DNA here is from genome assembly GCA_013397845.1 of Melanocharis versteri. Taxonomy (NCBI): domain Eukaryota; kingdom Metazoa; phylum Chordata; class Aves; order Passeriformes; family Melanocharitidae; genus Melanocharis; species Melanocharis versteri. Next base: position 194,845 of record VZTG01002809.1, on the reverse strand, counting down.
CAGATGGCAGTGGTTAGCGTACAACAGAAATCAACTTTTCAAAAAAAACCCAACAAGCAAAAAAATGCCAACAACAAAAACACCCAAAACCCTAAACTTCCCTTTACTCCTTAATGTTTATCACACCAAGGAAAATATATCTAAGTTTCAGGTTTTTATTGGACTAACAGCCCCAATATTTTAAGTGGTCACAAGCCAAGAATTGCAAAACTTCACTAGCAAGATCATATAGACTAGTTTTGATTTTCAAATTGCAAAATTACATAGCAAGTTGCCAAAGGTATCCCTAAAAACAAAGGGAATCAGCTGCAGTGCTTCAATCTGGAATATCAGAAGGCAGCACTGAATTATTTCCATTTTTCCTAGGTGAACATGATAAAAAATCATAACTGAAAATGTAAGACCTAGGAATATTCTCCCCAAAAGTCCTCTTAGACACTGTTTTACTAACAAAGGTTTAAAAAGATGCAATCACATCTGACAGTTAACTTCCTACAATGGCTACCTTTTTTGGTTTAAAATGAAGAGGTAGAATTCGGGTGTGTTGACAAGCATTCAAAAATTCTCTTATAAACTGCCACCACTTTCAAGGCACATAAGTTAGACGGGAAATACCCATCTCACCCTCATTTAGAAACATCCTGGGATTTTTGTAACAGAACTATTAAATCTTAACTTCAAGAAACCATATTGGCAAGGACCAAAGGCTCAGAGGTGCTCCTCCTACTGGCTCCAAGACCTCTGGAGAAAAGTGGTAAGAGAGTACCATAAAGCCCTCCCAGGCAGGCCAGATAGTTATGGTGTAGCTTTTAGATCTAAGCAGACATATTTTCTAGCCTAAAAAGTAAGATTGTCAAGTATTTGCTTTATTTATGTCACTTTTACTGAAGTCCATGTGAAATTAAGGCTTGTCTCCTCTCCCCTGCCAAAGTTCAAGAAGCCTTGCATCTTGTAAAAGGAAAATCACTCTTCCTCCCTCCTGAAAATGAACATGCTGAGCATTAATTAAGGCATAGGGAGGAAGGCTCCTAGTACACCATGAGCAGACTACCTTTGTTATTTTTCTTCTTTTGAAGAAACTTCATGCATCTGATGCTGCTGGCCAACACAGACTTCACACATGAATTCATGAAGGGACTGTGCTGTTCAGCAGTCAAAGGGCAAAGTCTTTGGGTTTGCTTTGAACTTCAACATCAGGTATTACAGACCACGTGTCTGAGTATGTACTGCCAGCAAAGAAGCACTGACCTTGAACTGTATTTCTTTAAGATGGATTCCAAAATGTTTACCAGTTCCTCAGAGTTAATGAACTTTTGGGTGCTGAGCGTGTACATTTTTTCATAGAAGTCAGCAATTTCCATCCGAGCCTGAACAAAAAAACAGAGCTGTTCAGACAGGTGAGAAAGCAGCTCTTCCAAGTGAGGAGCTGTTCCTCCTAGTGCATTGTGACCCGTCGCCACCACCTTCTTCAGCTCATTATGCAGAGATGTGTAGATGGTTCGGATGGAGTCCTTTCGGCTGAAGAATGACTGACCACCTGTTCAGATAAATATGGAGGTATTACCAAAATCCAGGGACAGCAAAGATAGACAGCAATACTGGAAAATTCTTGTATTTGTAACTATACATCTAGTTGTTTGTAAGTATTGTTTAATTACAGTACTTCTTTTAACAAAGAAACAAAATTCAGTGTTTTATTCTGCAAGTAACTGAAATACAGAGCAGATGCTCAGAAGAACTTTTTGTAATTTCATGCAAGCTACGCTTGTCCCACTTCATGTCTCAGCAGCCAATGGCTGCTGCAAAACAGTAACTCCTTCACAGCTGCCTCAGTTATGACATGACTTTTAAGAAACCCAGGCTTCAGTTAAACTTGCTACTATGATACATGACCTGGAAATACTGTTTTCTGTGGAAGTCAGAAGAATTAAGTCATCCTGACTTGACTGATCAAATTTTAATAGCCTCCACTCCTATTAATAACTCTAGATCTTTTCCAGAGAATTCCCTTAACAATCCCTCTTCAACCATGAAGCACCCAAAGTTGCGAAGCAACCTCTAAATGGGAACCATGTGACATCTGAGTGTACAAATCAAATGTTTCTAGTCTCTATACAATCTCAATATAAACCAGAATTCAAAGGGAAAACGATCACACTTTATCCCAGTGAGACCACAGTGCAGGTTAATCCATTACTAGAATTTGAAGGGTGGGAGGGAGAACAAGAAATCATCTGTGCTCCTTTCTACCTGCTCAACACCGAGGAATTTAAAAAAGAAGACAGGAGTAAAGGGTCAAAGTAGAAGATATTTAACTTTGACATTACAAAAAGACTGTACAAATGCACTAGCCTTATTTCATAGTTTCTATTTACAGAAGACCTAATGTGCCATTCTGGCACTCAACAGCTGTAGCAGAGCAAAGACCACAGGGACTGAGTCTGAATCTTTTAAAGATTCCAAATTTAGGTTCCACTTTGAAACCGCTTATAAATTTTGTAAGGGCGGATAGCTCTTTCCACATTCCTTTTACACATATAAAGTTCAAAGGTGACCACTGACATTTGAGGCAGAAAGGTAGAGAACTGGCTATCATAGTGAAACAGCTCCCATTGTAAGACATGAGTAGCCCCCCGGACACCGGCAGGAGGAAGAATCACCTATTGCAGTTGTTAATGAAGTAAATAAATAAATAAAACTTTGCGCCTTCTGTTGTCACCTTTATCCCTTCTGCAAGCACCAAATTCACTCTTTAAAGCCAGTCTTATAGACAGAGTCTTGGCTGTAAAGATCGTCTTATAAATAGTTCCAAGTCACCACTTAAATAACAAAGCCGAATTTTCTTGATGGTTTAATGTGCTATACATCAGACTCATATCCTTTGATCCATTTTCCATACCCATCTGCGGTTCAAAAAGAAAATAAACAGCTTTGCCCAGAGGGTAACATCACAACAACGTGTCCCGTGCCAGTTTGGGATTTTTCTATTCACATACTGACAAAACACGAAGCAGCTGAGACCGTGGCCAAAGCTTCCTGAGATGCTGCAGTACCTGCATGGGTAACAACTCCTAGGATGCTATCTCCAGCCCCGAGTACTTACACAGATACACCTCTAACACAGGGCGAAAAAGCTTTAACGCTTTGGTCACCCCAGCCCAGTAAGCTCATCTTTGCCTATATCTCAGCCAGAGCATCTCAACACAGAAACACCTCTGGCTAAATCTTGGGAAGGGGGTAGATACCCTGCCGGCAGTGAAGCGACGCACCGACTGGCACAACAGCCAGCGTGCCACCTGCACGGCGCCTGTCCTCTCGCTCATCCTTTAAGGGCAGCACGAATAGCACAGCCGATTTCTCAGCGGGCCCACGGACACTCACTAACGCAGCACTTGTCCTTCAGACAAGCGTGCCCATGCCCGCCCCCGCCGAGGCAGGGCCCCCAGGGACCTCGGGTGCGCAGCACCGTGCAAACACCGGCTGCCAGCTGACGTCCCGGCCGCCCGCTCCGCGCCCGCGCAGCCCAGCGCGGGGCAGGCCCCCGGGCCGA
>VZTG01002809.1:156385-185481 GCA_013397845.1 Melanocharis versteri | reverse complement strand
CTACGGCGGAGCCCGCCCGGGCGGCCCAGCCCCGCCCCGCTGCCGCTGACACGGCACGATTTCCAGACGCTAGAGGCAGTTCGGGGGCAGCCCGGGACAGCCCCAGTTTATTCCGCCGGTGCGGTCGGTTTTACTGCGATGCCGGCGGTACTGAGGGAGGGGGCGGGACTACGTCTCCCAGGCTGCCCCGCGGCCGGGGCATATCCCGGCCTGCCCCGCGACCGGCTGGCTTGGCGGAGAGGGGCGGTCNGGCGGGGGGGCGCGGGCAGGACGCGACACGCGGCGCGGGTGACTCAGCTCTGGGGGGAAGGGGCACTGTGGGCTGAGCTGGCGGCGCCTGCGGGCTCCCGCGAGTCCCCCGGCCGGTTTCCTCAGCCCGGGGCCGCCTCTCCAGCAGCTGAGAGGCTCCGGGGAAGGGGGGGGAGGCACCGCCGCGTCCGCTTGGCCCCGCTGCTGGGGAACAGCGGGGGCTGCAGCCGCCTGGGCCCCGCCGGTCCCGCCCTGCGAGTGCCACGACAAATATCTGTTTTTCTCTGCTGATACACGCTGCAGCCTGCGGTGCGGTTCTGTTCGCGGGAGTTGCCGCCTCGGTGGCTGTCCATCCGCTATGGTTCCGGTGGGGGAAGGAAGAAATCGTAGGACGGCAGCGTGAGGGGAGGGAGGAAGGGACCTCCCCGCACCTCCATGTTCCGCTGGTGCCGGCGTGGTCGCAGCCGTGGTTCCCCGCCGCGGCTGGGAGCGCTGGGTCACTCCCGGCGGCCCGGGACGGCGCCGGGCAGGTTTAAGGACAACGCGGCGGCTGCGCCGCGGAGCTAGACGCGGGGGGCTGTGAATTCCCGGCCGCCCGCCCCGGCTGCGCTGCGGAGCGGGGTTGGCTCTTCCCTGCCTCTTCCCAGGAGACCGGGCTCCGACCCAGTCTGGGGCGGCGGCAAGGAGGCCTTACTCCTTACTGGGAATTCGTGTCAGTAAACTTGTGCCTGAAACTAAGACCTAATGTCACTTCCAAAAAGAAAAACTTTACTAGTCCGGTTGAAAAGTTGTCGAAGTGGCAGTCGTTACTCAGCTGTTGGCTTTAATCGCGTGTTAGGTCAGTGTAAAGGGTCTAGAGCGCAAAGAGGCTGTAAATATGCCCAAGGTTTGCAGCAAGCAAAACCGCAAAGAAGATTGTAAAACATGAATTTTAAGATCTTTGTTTTATTAGAGAGAAAACTCGAGGAAATTCAAATGAGGCATGCCACTGGCTCCCCCTGTATTATCACATCTTGTAAATACTTAAAATGACTGCTGCACATGAAGCTTTTTTTTAACTGTTGGTTGCTCCCGTGGTTAGCATCTGTAGTTAAAATGCTCTGAATGCTTTCATTATTGGGGTATATCTAGATCTAAGTTACACACTTTGACCACGTACGTTTGTATTGTTAATTGGGCAGTCTTCCCCACTTGAAGTGGGTTGACTTTTTTTTTTCTCCTTTCCACTCTGAAAACAATCCTTCCTATCAAATGCATTTTTAAGTATTTAGTAGGGGAAAGGGAGTAAACTATTCTGATGAGACATAACCGTATAACTTAAGTGGTAAGGAACTGCATCCTCCTAATAAATGCAAGATGAGTTTGCTACCTGACGTGGTGTACTGCTTAACAAAAATTTAATCTCTAAGTAAATAAGACAATACATTCTGCACAGCTGCATATTAACTATTAATGTTATCAATTGTTTTTATAAATAAAACTTGCTCTAATGACATACTTGATGTTATAGCTAAGTGCATTTTGCAGTGGATTTTGTGAATTATTAGTACTATCAAAATCAGTTTTGCTTTTGAAGTGTAACTGGTTAAATAGATTAGTGGTAGAAAAGCTACCCGCTTAAGTAAAACCATGAGGCATGAGAAGCTATTTTATTAGCTTTTTCAAGAGGCTCATTCAAATATTTTATCTCATTAATTGTTTTTTAGAGTTGACTAATCAAGATGAGACTGAGACAAGTCTATATGATAGAAGTCGGAATTTTAAATACACTCATGAGGCATTTAGAAAATTAGTAGAACTGGTTGGCACTGCTTTTTTATTGCTAGCAATAACAGCTGAAGAGAATACATATTTGAGTCACATTATTTTTAGTAGCAAAATTTGTCACCCAGGTATAAATCATCTGCCCAAAAGATAGTAATGTACTGGTACCAGGTAAATATGCAAAAAAAATGCCTCTGCATATTAATAGTTGTGTAACTCTGGACCAGACCCTGATCAAAAGATGCTGTTAAAAAAATTTCATTTTTGTTAGAGTATTCTACCCTTTTTTAATCTGGCTCTTCTGGATGTTGATTATGGGGAAAACAGATTGGGGGCTGGGGATGCAGAGCGAGAAGACTCAGCACAGCAGGTTTAATCCCTAAAGATTCTTTCCCTGAGGGGGATCACTGTGACTAAGGCAGTCTGTGTGGCTTCTTTTGCCACGAGTCATCGCTTTGTTCCAGACTTTCTGGTTTCTATACTGCCGAAACCTGCAAATTTTTTTTTTTGTATGAACTCAGTTTTACTTATTAAATTGCTTTTCATTATGCACTTTGGCATAGTGTATTCTGTCTTTTCTCTAAAAGTGTGTTACCACGTTAAATTTTGGTCTCTCCTTTTCGGTTCTGCTTGCTGTTGCTTGTCACTGTGCCACCTTTCTTCCCGTGGGGGAGGGTGAACAGTAGAGCGTGCACGAGACGCAATACTGAGAAATTAGAAGTTCTACCTATGAGTATGTAGGCAGCTTCAAACCACAGCTCCTTTGTATTTCATCTCTTCCTCTTGTCTCTTCCTTTCCCCTACCTCCTACATACTTACATAACAAGGCCTGATTTCAGGCCTAATTAACTATGTTACTGTGAGGAGGTGGCAGGGCAGAGATCTGAAGGATAGATGGATTTTTGTCCCCTCTTGGTATTTGACAGACAAGTTTTAATTTTTTTTAAATTCCCTGTGTTTTACTAGAGCATTGCAGAACAGCCCATAGAGGCAAGCCATCTTTAGAACATTTGTCTAGCTCGCTTGTTAATTTTACACTGAATTTTCTGAATAAAAATCATGGCTAGTAAATCAGCACCCATCAGTAGGAACAGAAAACTTTTGTTAACAACTCAGTATGGTGTATTTTGTGGTGAATTTCTAAGACATTTGTATGTGCTTACTTCAGAAGAAAGACCTCCTAATGACTTTGCCCCCACCATGGGAAGTACTTCCTAAGTGGGTTTATGAAGCATCTTAACTATATTGGAGTTGAATAGAGATTTTTCTTTTTTGTAGTCAAGTTTGTGATGGGAAAAAAGCTAGCAGTCTGTCATTTAAGGGGTAGATTTATGCTTATGTCATATCTTGCTGAAACTTCTGCATGCTTGAAATTTGATTTTAGGCCTTTCAGTTGAATACTATACATAGTGCCATCTTCCTGTTAACTAAGTTCTTTTTTCAAGAGAACTGAAATATATGAACACTGTAAAATTTCCTTATACAGTACAAAGTATAGTACTGTGAAAAGTTGATTAAAGGACTTAGAATTCAGTACCTGTATTTGGAAGTATGTGCATTCATGTTTAGTTGGAGTACATTGTTTGAAGTTTGTGGGCCAACTTGTGTCATTGTTCCTGTCCTGGTTTTAATTTTTCATGTTCTGCTGAGCAAATAAAATTTCTCTTTCTCTATTTGCAGATGATTGTATTTTCCCCTCTAGAAGAAGTGGGCAAAGCGGTTAGGAACAGGAAACAACGAATATAGCAATAGAGATGGATGAACAAGCCCTTTTAGGGCTCAACCCAAATGCTGATGCAGACTTCAGACAAAGAGTATGTAATTAATTTCCTCTTCTCTCTGATAACTGGAGGTTGTATTGCAGTGCAAAAATCTCATGTTTCTGTGGGCTGGGGGGGTTTGTTGATTTTGTTTTGTGAGCCATTGCGTAGGGTTTGTGGTGGCAAATACAAAACAAAGTCATGTTGCAAACGTAAGCTGAGGGTTGTGCATTATCAGTTCTGTTACACTTCAGTTCAATTGAACTCAGCACGCATAGAATTTATTTTTCTGGGCTCTGACTGTTTAAGATTTTTCGATTCTTTGTACTCGTTGTTCAACTCTTTACATAGGTTCTTGTAGAATGAAAATCAGCCACAGAAAACAATTTGCTTGAAATTGGCCTGTTGATTCTTGGATTTTTTTAATTAGAATTTTAATGGATTACCTAGGTTTAGTGTCTTTTTAATGAAATGTGCAAGTTTAATAGTAGTGAAGCTTGTGTTATTGTAAAGTAGGTTAGGAAAGTAATCATGGTATGTGGGTTATATTTACTGCATAAGAGATGCTCCTATGAAAAGACATTATTATTTATATAACTGTTTATTGAGTAATTGTCTCTGCTTACTCATTACCATGTTGTTTTAACTGTCTACAGGATAACATCCAGTAAAATCTTTCAGGAATAAGGATGCTAATACCATGGTTTTGTGTATATAAAACAAATCCTGAAATGTTTAAAACAATTATAAATGTGATTTGATTTGCTAAGCAGCCTGTTAAATATGTTCGTTCTGGGTATTTGTCCTTTCTAGAAGGATGGATATAGCTGATCTTTAGGGATCTGTCAATAGAATACCACTAAAATTGGAAGCTTTTAGGTTTATTGACCTTTTAACAAAGCAGTCTGCCCAGTTTTGAAATATTTCATAGCAGAAGGGGACCTACCTTTTCCACTGTCATGTAGGATGTAACATAAGCGAAGATTCAAACCATTTCTAGTAAAACAATATATTAAGTATAAGAAAATCACTAGTACTAACTACAGGAAGTGAATTCTTATTTTAGAACTTACTTCTGAATAATTACTTTGGGAGAAGACTTTGGTATAAGGAGACCTTCATGAACTAATGCAAAAAGGAGCCCCTAAAAATATCCAACAGCCAAACCTCCCCTTGAAATACAGGCATTCATAGAATTGAAATAATGTTGTTAATCTAATTTCTGCTTCAAAACTTGCTTTACTGTTCTGTATTACAGACTACACTGAGTCTTAAAGCAATTAAATCAAATTAACTATTGTCAAAGGCTGTTTAGAAGTCCTGATAAGTAACTTGATTATTTAAAATTTGGTAGAGGTTTTCTCGATTTCTGTAGAAGATTCATAAACTGATAGTTGTCCACGTGGTCACTGTTTGAATGTTTTTTGAGCTTGGGTTGTTGAATGCAAGCAAAGTGATGCAACAAAAATAGTGAGTTGTTTTCAGTGAAAAATCTAAATTACCACCTCTTTAGAATTTGTGGAAGGAATTTGAACTTGGATGTAAACTTCCACCCAAATGGAAAGGCCCTGAGCAAGCTGCTCTAGTCAACTCTGTCTCTGGACGTTCCATCTAACCACAACACTTCTGATTCTATGACTTCTTATTCAAATAACAAAAATCTTTGTATTAAATATGAAGTGGAAATGGGTACCTATGATATTAGCATTTAAAAAAAACCCCACTCAGTGTTAAGGTGATTAGGGAGCCACTGGAATGTATCCAAATAGTGTTGGTTTTTTGAAGAAGAGCTATGTAAATATGAGGTCAAGTGTGAATGAGGTATGTTGCTACATGCTTTGTTCTTTTTTAAGTGAAACTTACCTCGATTTTTGCAGGCACTAGCCTACTTTGAGCAGCTCAAGATATCTCAAGATGCTTGGCAAGTCTGTGCAGAAGCATTAGCTCAGAGTATATACAGGTAATGTAACTAATAATTTCTTATTTTCATTAGTAATATGTGTGGGTCTGACTTAGCTGTGCAGCATAATAGGCAAACTAAATTGTTGAAAGTTAATATGGTCTTCATACTGTTTTTAGTGTCATAGTTGATCTGTGGCCTCTGTATAATGCCTTTCGAGGAAGAGCAATGTATAAATTAAACTCCATATTAATTTAGTAGCCTAAAGACTGCTGGTTTGAAATCCAGGGGAAAAGAAGTGCTGAGAATTGCCCACTGTGAGACTATAGATTTTATATGCAGTAATCGCATAAGTAGTTCCTTGCCCCTGTTCTATGGAGTACGCCATCCCATTTTTCAAGATGCAAAGAGTGTGTAATCACTATTTTTGCACATAGTTGTGCATTTGCGTCAAAAATACTAGTTTGTCACTGTTTTACAGAATAATTCAATTTGGAAGGAAATTGAGGGGTGCATATCTTCTGAATAACAGCAGTAGTTTATAATGCATGCTTTTTTGTAAATGATTTATCAAAACTACTGACTCCATCAGAATGTGCAGTAATTAAAACCATGTAAGATTAGAAATTATAATCTTTAAAAAATACATTATGATTGTTGCAAGTTTTAGATAATAAGAAGAAAAAGCGATGTGGGTAACAGAGTACGTGGAATGTCTATTCTTAATCATACCTCAGTTTGTCTTTACCTTTGATTCTTAAGACGCAGTGTACAGCTTGCACATAGTTTAGTAGTGGGCCTTGAACATACTATTGAAGCCTGACAGATTTTTACTAGGGCAGGATACAATAGGTATTGTAGTTTTGTTTGTTCAATACTGAAATCAAACCATAACAAATAGGTGGCTATAGAAAAAAAGACTAGTATCAAACATAAATATTAGTTTAACAGTTGCTCATTTCTACCAGATAAACTGCTCTGGTATTTGTTCATTTTTGCTTTGAAGTAACAGTAGCAGTAGGTTTGTTCTTTTCCTGGTGCCAAAGGGGCAGTCTGATTGTAATATTTGAGGGATTTTTTTCTTCACAGAAATGTGTACCATATTGCTTCCAGTAACAGAATTTTCTTTTCTAGTGATGATCACATCAAGTTCTTCTGCTTTCAAGTTCTGGAACATCAAGTTAAGTTCAAGTGAGTAATTTTTCTTGACGGCATCCATATACATCCATTTAATTTTCCATTTTTATTCTGCTTGCAAATAAACTTACAATGGTACCTGTTGCCTAGTCGTGGTTGATGAGGTGTCTGTAGTCTGGTCCAGAGAGCTTTCTTGTATTTCTTTACCTTTTCCTTGGAGAGGTTTTGAGCAGCATTCTCTGCTCTCAGCTAGTCTTAACACGTGTGTATGGCCAAACATAGACCCAGTTAGCAAGGACTGCTTGAAACTTAGCTATTCCTGTCTGGAGATTGAAGCCTTACTCTGTACTCTCACTGATTTTTGCAGCCGTGCTCTGTACACAGTCATGGACTTCAGACAGAGCCCTCCCTATTCTTTCAATAACCATGGCAGATATGTTGAGAAAGTAGTCTTTTCGCTGAGTGGTGGTTTCACAGAACCATAATTCTAGGGAAAAATACTTTTTAATAATACAAATTTCATTGCACATAACTATATTTTTTTTCTTACTTTGGGCTCCTTTGGTCTGGAATTGAGCATCATGGAATCTTCAAATTTTATTGTGACTGCTTATAATACACTGAATGTGTGGGTCAGGAGTTTAGATAGAGCTAAGATGTATTTTTTGACTGATTTTTACAGTTAGGTATGAGTGCAAATGTTGAAGACTTTTTTATTTGCCTAATTTTACCTCACTGTCCACTTTCCTCTGCTTGTTTCATTACCGTCACCTGCTTCCTGCAGCGTTTCCTCTTGTTTTCCTGCTGCTTATTTTCTTCAAACATTTTCGGTGAACATTTTCGGCTTTTTTCTTCTCTTCAATGAATAGTTGGCCGTGCAAGAACACTGGAGTCCCATTCAGCAGTTATTCATACTAAGGACTCTGCAAGCCTATAGCTGGCTCTCTTTGCAATAGAGTATTCTCAGCTTCACTAGTCTTGGAAGAGGTATGGGTAGTATTTGAGGTGGGCTGGATACAGTGTCAAAATTTGCCAGGACTGTATGTATGACATAAAGCAGAATTACTTCCTTGGGTTTTTTGACATAAGTTTGATAATGAATGTAGTGTAGGTCAGATCAGTGAAGGACTTCTTGTGCTCACTAGTGGTAGTCTTTAATGTATAGTGAACAAGTTCAAGCATATACAGATGTCTCTTCGTTCTCCCCTTGCCATATGGTCAAATGTGTATTTTTATCAGGGTCTTAGGTCCTGTCCCTGATAGAGCAGCCTTCCTGCAAAATTTCAAATTTCTGCCCCGATACAGGAGGCAGTAAAGCCTCAAAATGTGATCCATTGCTATGGGTAAAATGTTTTTCATTATTTATGCCTTGTGAGTCAAAAGTTTAAAATGCAAATAGCTTTGTAAATTGCTGTCCTAGAAACCTTTCATTCATGTTAATGTGGAGCTTTATATACCATATAAAAGAGTTTTTGCTTAACTGGGTGTTGGTGCTTGTCATGAAGCACAGTTGTGTTTTGACCTCAATATTTTTTGTTTCAGATACTCTGAACTTACTGAAGTTCAGCAGCAGCTAATTAGGGAAACACTCATAACATGGCTGCAAGCACAGGTACGTATGTCCTTCGCAGTAGTCTTACATGTTAGGCTTTTAGGCTCATACAGCATGGAGTGTGGACTAAATGTTTAATCTGTCGTTTGAGTTTAAAGATGGCTTCCTGAAGATATTTGGTATCTGATGGTTAAAGGTTTGTGAGAAATTTTTTAAGTGGAGTGTTGTAAAGAAGTCCATGCCGGAACTTAGTACTAAATATATAAATCTTGCGTCAGATAATGATTGTGGTTTAATCAATTATGTGTGAAATAAGGTGTATTAAAAGTTCCGTTTTAGAGAGGTATGGTACAGATTCCTGATGTTCCTGAGTGTCTGGAGAAGGAGCAGTAATTCTGTTTCTAAGACCCTACTGAGTGAGCTCCTGTCTACTTAAAATGCTGGCAGGTGTTTATCACTCCTCTGTTGGTACCGTGGTGGAGTACGGACTACTCTTTCTTGTGGAATTAGTTACTGTAGCCGAACTTGTGGTATCAGCCCCACCCAGGAGTCTGCAGTCCGCAGAGCCATTCACTGGGCTTGTACAAGTCCTTGCCCATACCTGCCATTGTATAGTTGTCACTCCACTTCTGCACTGAAGATTAACATAGTTGCTGTGTAGAGAACTTAACAGTAGGAAATGGAATATAATACAACTTTAAAAAGAACAAATCATTATGAGTGGATTCAATTGCTTTTCTCTTTGTGGCAAACTGTTCCATTTAGTTTATAAAAGGGAAAGGAGAGAAGAGTAGATTGATAGTGACAGATTTTTTTTCCCCCTTAGATTTAGGAACTTCCCTTACTATTATTGGCACTAACATCCAACACCAGGTACAAGCTAGCTGCAGGAGGGCTGTAACTTTCACCAAACCAACAAATGACTTTTTAGTCTTTGAGTAGTACACTTAATATCTTGGTACTGAATGAAAGGCTTAGGACTGTGTCACCCATAGAGAGCATTTTCACTGTTGCATGACAATTTAGTGACATTTTCTTCAGATTCCTTGGAAGTGTAAGGGTTTATTTATTGGTCTCAGCCAGGAAGGGAAGTAGTACATTAACCACTACAGAGAGTTCAACAAACATATAAGATTCTTCTCTAATTTGTTAAGAATATACAGATGAAATATCTTGTTTCTGCCAGATGCTGAATCCCCAGCCTGAGAAGACTTTTATTCGCAACAAAGCAGCACAGGTCTTTGCATTGCTTTTTGTTACTGAATATCTCACAAAATGGCCCAAGTTTTTTTTTGACATTCTGTCAGTAGTTGACCTTAATCCACGAGGTGTGGATATGTACCTCAGAATCCTGATGGCTGTCGATGCTGAGCTGGTGGACCGGGATGTTGTTCATACATCAGAGGCAAGTTATTATTTTGCATTAACACTTGTTTTAAATTTTTAAGAAGTTCTCTTACTTTAATTAGAGCGGAAGGTTTTTAGATATGCTTTTTTTCCTGTGGCAGCTCTGCCTTAGACACATTAGGTGGTTTAAATCCAAAAGCCATATGTTGTTTAATGCTTTTTATGATTTCATACTTTCCAGCAATATTTTTTTTTCTTGAAAGCTTGCAAGCAAAAATTAATCAACTGAGTTTGCCAACGTAATGCTAGACTGACTCATTTTAAAATGTTAATTTTTTCTAGTGCATGTTTTGAGGGGTCCTAACATCAAAAGTCAATTTAATGATTTTTTTTAGTGTTTGGGCATTGTGGTTAAAAAAAGGAAAACCTAGGATATTTTGGTTTTATTTGTTGGAAAGGAAGAGAAGCATTCTCTTTGGGTTTCTGATTTGAGTTACTTATCTTGCTATGACATGTGATGTCTGGCAGTGGATACAAAAATGCTACTAATTTGACGAGATGTTAATCTGTGACAGGACTGATTTATCCTTTTTCTGTATTGATAGGAGGCTCGTAGGAACACCTTATTAAAAGATACTATGAGGGAACAGTGCATTCCAAGTTTGGTGGAATCGTGGTACCAAATCTTACAAAATTATCAATATAATAACTCAGAGTTGACATGCCAGTGCCTTGAAGTAGTTGGAGCTTATGTATCCTGGATAGATTTGAGCCTGATAGCCAATGAAAGGTAAGAAGGTTTTGATGGGAAAGGGTTTGCAAAAATAACCTTGGTAGTATGCTGACTGTATAGAGTGAAATAGAATTAAAAATCATCTTTGAAGGACTTTCATAGATCTGTGGAGTTCTGGGAATTTTAGGAGAGTGATTGTTTTTGCAAGCCAAGCTGACATAATGGCCAAACTAAACACTACTCAGTTTGCTGTGTTCTCTTTAAAATTTATGAAATGTTGAGTTTTGTCAGTACAATAGACTTTAACACTGTTTTGTAAAAATAAATCATCATAAATATGTGCACAAATAATATAAAGCTTCTATACAATGTTACTTTGTACATATAAAGCTTAACTTCTTTTTCTCTGAAGGTTTATAAATATGCTGCTAGGTCACATGTCTGTGGAAGTTCTCCGGGAAGAAGCCTGTGATTGTTTGTTTGAAATTGTAAATAAGGGAATGGACCCAATTGATAAAACAAAATTGGTTGAGTCTTTATGTCAAGTGTTGCAGTCTGCTGGCCTCTTCAGTATTGATCAGGTTTGTGTATTGATTTTTAACAATAGGAATGAGTCATAGGTTTCTGACAGTTCTTAAATAAGCAGATGCACAGAAGATTATAGAACAGTCCATAGATTAGAGGGAAGTACTTGTGCTTCTGCATCAAAGCTGAACACTTCTTACAGTTTTCTCAAATTTAAGAGCTTGTTATTAATGTTCATTATTAATTTGAACACACAGGGTTTCATTCTAGAAGCAATGTATTATATAACTCCTCTGTTCCTCTCCTAAGGCATGTGGTGCTTACTGTTAATACTGCTTCTGTGTTTCCTTGTCTTGTATTTTCCCTCCTGAATGATTCTGTAATAGGTATGGTAGCCAAGATAGCTGATCTAACGTCTCACCCTAAAAAATTCTATGCATAATTAGGTAGGGGAAAGGCTTTCTTAAGGAGGTGTATGTTGTTTTGCATGTGCGCGCCATCCAACATGAGGCTTGAAATGCTAATCTGTAAGCTGGAAAAGTATACCTGCTAACTAAACACACATTGCCTGGCAGTTGCTGTGTTTAAGGAACAGCTGTTCACTACCTGCTGTGGAGAAAGAGCAGCCGGTCCTTTTGAAGCTGTAGTTCTTAGATTCCAAGGCTTTTATGTCTTAATTTTGAAGCCTTTGTCAAATTTGTATTCCTACTAATTAAAATCTTATTCTTTCACTTTTGTACAGTTATGGCAGAGACCAAAACATCTCTTTGAGGTGGCCGCTTCTAGGGGTATTTCTCGATTCTGATCAGTGTATTTCTGCAGAAGCAACCCAGAAGTATTTAATATTAGCTCACTCTTACAGGCAGTACTGAAAGGTACTCGTTATCAGTATTTCTGAAGTGAGCTGCAGCTGTTAATTCTTTGAAGTTTTTCCATAAAAATATTTTCCTCTTATACAGCCTCAAATTTATGGTAGGCATGTGCTGC
The DNA here is from genome assembly GCA_013397845.1 of Melanocharis versteri. NCBI lineage: Eukaryota > Metazoa > Chordata > Aves > Passeriformes > Melanocharitidae > Melanocharis > Melanocharis versteri. Next base: position 173,527 of record VZTG01002809.1, on the reverse strand, counting down.
TGCTTTTATTTTGAACCTGCTTCTTGCTGTAAAGAGAGAAACAAGCAAATCTAAAGAGATGAAGCAAGCTACTGTTGTGTAATGGAGGACAGCCAAATCTGGCATTGCTTTTAACTTTTTTCTCCCCTAGTCCCAGGGGAAAATGAACCAGGCAATTGTAGTTTCCAGCTAGGAGACAATTGTTGGTTTAATTCTACATACTAGACATGGGTAGTACAGTCTGTAACCTCGTGTTATTTAAACATTAGTTCTGTTAGTATTTTTAATTAGGTGTCTTTTCTTGCAGGAAGATGATGTGGATTTTCTGGCCAGATTTTCTAAGTTGGTCAATGGAATGGGGCAAGCATTAATAGCTAGTTGGACTAAACTGATAAAAAATGGTGATATGAAGAGTGCTCAGGACACTCTACAAGCTATTGAAGCAAAAGTGGCCCTAATGTTGCAACTTCTGATTCATGAAGATGATGACATCTCTTCCAACATCATTGGCTTTTGTTACGACTACCTTCACATCCTGAAACAAGTAAATATGTTTGGCTTCAATTTAACACCAATTCTGACATGATCTCATTTGATTTTTATGTGAATGTCTCATACTATGTGCAAACTGACTTGCAAAATAGGTTTTTTGACTAATTAGCGTTCAGTATCTTTAATACCTGTGGTCATGCTATTTCTCTAGTGTTGTTCAGACATCTGAAGGAGTTCAGTTAAATCTTGTGTTAAGGGGAAAGAAGGCTTGTAGATCATATGGCTGTTAAAAAAGCATGTCTTTTCCTGTTAGACAGTAATGAAGAAGTTAGAATACAAAAAAATAACGCTTGAATTTTATTTTACAGCTTTCTGCACTTTCAGACCAACAAAAAGCTAATGTAGAGGTAGGTATTTTTTTTTAACTACAGATTCTATGCTTCAAGGATACATTATATCAGAATATTTCATTTTGCTGAAACAAATCATGTCTCATTTATATGCCTCATTTTGTATGTGACAGTAACTAAAACTGAAGACTTATAAGTAAGGGCAGTGTGTTCCATCTTTTGCTAAGTAACTACAGTCGTTTCTTTAAATAGTAAACCTATATTGAATTGTATATGAAGATGAAAGCTATTTTAGAGCTGGTCTTCCCAAACAGCCCTTAAGCATATGTTGGCAAGCTCCTCTGCAGTCTGTACTGTTCAAAAAAGTATTCTTAAATCAACATGGAAGAGTTGTTTCCTTGAAGTTTATTACTTTTATTAAAACCTGCCCTAATTCCAAAGGATTGGAAGAAGTCTAGGATTAGTTGTTATAAATATAACCCTTAATAATATAAGTTAAACTTAGGAAAGAAGAAACAATTGAGAGGTAACAGTTGTAATTATGAGCAGTTATATGTTAAACGTTACATCAAATATACATTAAGCTCAAGTTTATATGCTTGAGTTTAGCTAATCTTAAGTTTCTATCTAAAACATGAAGTTTATGCCCAGTTTTGGAAGTAGTAAACTTACAGGAATTTTTCAGCCCAGTCCTTTTATGTCTTTTCTTTATGACTGTTCTGCGCCAATGTAGATCTACTAATTTGGATGTTGAACTGGTTAGATTGGTGCTGTTATTTTGTAAGTTCATACAGCTAATAGCTGTGATTCCTTTTCCTTTACAAAGAAAACTGAATTATGTACCTATTCTAACTTGAAAAGTTGGATTTGGATAACTGTGCTGTAGAGTATCTTGATCTCATTTTGTCTAATGTCTGTTTATATTGGATTAGGTAATGCCAAAAGAGAACCTTGATAATAACACTGAGTCTTTTTATTTCTGTGACTGACTTTTGTTCTTACAACTAGATCAAATGTTGTTACTACTGCAGTACACTTAAGACACTAAAAGTTGGAATATGTTACTGTCCTGAAGTATGTTTGTTTCAGTTGCTTTCATACTGGAGATTTTCATGTTGCAATTATTTCTTAATTTTACTGAGCACTTCTTGAGGATTTGTGTTAAACTGAGAAGCAATCATAACAAATTTTTTTCTTTCATCCAATTCATAATAAGAAAGTAATGGGAAATAGTCTAAATCTTATTGCTGTTTGTTTTAAGCTTTAAATTTTGTGCTTAGCAGCATTCCTTTAAAGTTTTGCATTTTTAAGTTTACACTTTCAACTTGTTCATTGTTTGAAAACGAAAAAAGAGAGGCTTGTTTCTTGTGCCTCTGAAGTTCCAAAGTTTTTCCTCATCAGCAGGATCACATTCTTAATTCTTAGAATGACAGGTCCTTCTAAACATTTTCAGCTACAAGTGTATTGTATTAATGTTTTGCAATTGTTTTAATTCTTTAATATCACTTTTTACAGAGGAGCAGACACTTCTCACAGGTCATGGTGACACTTGGTGTCAAAGTATCTATTTCTACAAGATGACCAAGAATTTCACCTCAGTAGCCTAGGTTTAATTCATTGGTCCCTTTTGGTGTTGATGATTTTCTGGTTTTGCAGTTAAAATGAAAAATAGTAATCATGGTTTATTGGTCAAAAGGTTTTTTGTTTCATTTGGTTTCATTCAGACGTAAGTATGGCTGAGATAAAGCCTTTGTAGCTGCTTTAGGATGTACCAACAGTCCCTACTATGGTTATATTGCACTTCATTGCTCTACTTGATCTGACAACTTGCTGCTGCAAGTTACGGACAAGGTGTAGAGAGACCCCTCCCATTGAGTGACAAGGTGCAGAAAGGGCCCCCTTGCTTTCTAAACTTGTCAGAGAGGAGTCTAGGTGCAGCTCGATCCAGTTCTTCTCCCAGACTTAGTCAATGATTTGTGTTTAAAGGATTGTGTAGGTGTAATTAAAGCTTTTTGCAACTTTGTTCTGTAGGATTAGGGATAGCAAACGAAGTGTGTAAATGATTTATTTTATTGACGTTGATGATAATGATTAGACTCAAAGACTTGAATCAGTAGTGTTTACCACATGCAATGGATAGTAGTTATAAGTACTACAGTATAGTGCATTGCTTCTTGAAGCAATATTGAAACAGCAGTAATAAAGATAGCAGAACAATTACTGAATAGAGATTGATGTTACACACACCAATTACTATGAAGTATTAGAGAAGTTGATGTTATAGCTGTGCTGACTTACCCCTTTAAAATAGTGTCTTGGACAGCCTGTTTAGTTTCCTGTGCCTGGTTCAGTCATCTTGATTGTTTTCACTGTGAACTGAACAGCACAAATTACAAGCAGGAAGTAAAGCTAGATAATACTATCAGAGACTGAGAGCTCCAAAACATCTATGCTGTCTATGTGGAATAGCATCTGTGTATTGTTTGGATATAATCCATCTGTTTTGATTTGGATTGTTAACTTTTGCTAAACCTCTGAAAATAATAGTTTGAAAGGGGTTAAAAATATTTGTAAACACATAATACTAGCTTCAATATTTTCTTTACTCTAGTATTTTTAACTTCTGTTTCTTATAACTTGTCTGCTTCTATGCTTACTGTTCTATTTTTATCCTAGGCAATCATGTTGGCTGTTATGAAGAAGTTGACATATGATGAAGAATATAATTTTGAAAATGAGGTATTGTGTTATAGGAATAAACAGACACATGCAGCTTAATTATATGTAGTAAAACTTGCTCACACTTTTAAAATCTGTATTTGTCATAGACTAAAGATTTAAAGGTAGGAAGCAAGGGTCCGTAGACTGAGTTTCTTTCCTATATGGAAAGCTTCTAGGCGTGTCTGCATAGGACAAAACAACATAGTAAAGGTGTATCCAAGCCAGCTGAGTTAGCAGTATTTGTGGCTGTGTTTGTACAGAGCTATTCCTAGGCAAATACAGTTGTGCTGTTAACTAAACATAGCTGTTGAGGTGGCTTGTTCAGTGTGAATCTGCATGTTTCTGCCTGTCACTTCTATCTTGCAAAAGTACTTGAGAAATTTTGTGTAATGAAACTCTCAAAAGACATGCTGCTTGAGCTACTGGAGATGGTCAAACCTCTGCAAAAATAACCTAAAGGTGGAGTAATGTCTTTGATTTCATTTTCCTTCCCTTCTTAACATCTCTGTCAGCCAACAGTAATGATTATGTGAGACAGGCTTACTTTGCCCCAGGCTGCTCAGAGAGCTGTAGTCTTAAAAGGGTTAACTTAAACTGTATCCAGTCCATCATAAATGTTGCCAGTCCAATTTTGAAACTAAGCTCGATGCTGAGGAAGAATGTCTTTGAGGAGTGAGTCAATTTTTAAGAATTGGGTCAATAAGGCTTTGCCAAGAGCATTTTCTTTCTTGTACTTTTGGCTGGTTTTCATTTTGGAAAGCCTTTTTAGTATGTTTCTGGACTGAATGCAGTGGCTCTCAACATATTATAACCAGCCGTAAAAAGAGCTTGCTGTTACATTGCAAGAGCACTGGATGAGCATTATTTAATTCTTGAGTGAGCATGCTATACTGGTACGTTTTTGCTTTAGGTGTAATTTTCTAAAATGGTTGTGGATGAATTTAAACATGAAAATAAGGACTTTACTGATGTGAGTGGTTTTTTTGGAAGGGTGAAGATGAAGCAATGTTTGTGGAGTACAGAAAACAGTTGAAACTGTTGCTGGACAGACTTGCTCAGGTTTCACCAGAATTACTGTTGGCATCTGTCCGCAGAGTTTTTAACACTACGCTTCAGTAAGTTGGGGTTTATAACTTGTTTTCTATGATGCCTTTTTGGGGTTTGGTTTTTATTTTTCTTTTGTAAACCATCAGTCTGTAGTGAAATGTGTGATGCAGCAAGGTGAAGTCACTTGACAGAGTGAGCTCATTACAACTTAATGATAAATATGACTTTGTGTAATCTGTTACTCAGCTCCTTAGAAAGAAAAAGCTTTCTTTTTGTAACCTTAAATGGTAGCTTTTCTTTCCTAGAGATGTTTCTTGATCTTTGTCACTTGCCTACACAGCACCAGCTGTTTGGACAGGTGTTCACTTTGCCACATCTCATAAAAGTTTCATTGAGGTGTAAACATTATGCATTACTTATATCAGAAAAACAAGGTTGGATGGGGGAAAAAATCTAAGTGAAGTGTTTTTGTAAAAAAAAAAAAAAGTAGATCTAATCCTGGAAACTGCACACAGGTAAAGAAACTACTAGTTCTCTGGCTAGGGGGAGAGTTATGTGTATACAATCAGGAATCCAGTATTGTTTGTGGCTACCTTGTATCTTAACTGAGCCTCTTCTTATGTGAAGCTTAGTGGCCTGTCCATGTGTCATAGTAGGTGGGTTTCTACTTAAATAAGCACATAAGAAATCTGTAGCTTTCAAGCTGAGACTGGCGAAAGCAAGTTGGTGGTGATCTGATGAGGAGGTGGTATTTTAGAGCATTAAGTCTTTCAGAAGCATCCTGAATTACTGCCTGGGCTTTCCAGTGTTTTCCTTAGTTTAAATCTGTTCTTTTTATGCTGTGCATCTGAAGAAGGCTCAAAAGAAAATATTAACATGGTATAATTGCAATTATTTCATAAGGTACTAAAGACTAACATGATCTTCATATTCTTTCTCTAGGAACTGGCAGACTACACGATTTATGGAAGTAGAAGTTGCAATAAGGCTGCTGTATATGTTGGCTGAGGCTCTTCCTGTATCTCATGGTGCTCACTTCTCTGGTGATGTTACTAAAGCTACAGCTTTACAAGACATGATGAGAACGGTAAGCATGTCTTGAGAGCTGTTTAAAAGTGCCAGTAAAGACTGGAATGTTTCAGTTCAAATGGCTCATCTTAATTACCAGCATGTCACTTATGTTGCAGTTAGGTTTTATAAACAGTTAAAATACTAACTCGCTAATGCTTTTATTTGTAGCTGGTGACTTCTGGTGTTAGTGCCTATCAACACACATCAGTGACCCTGGAATTTTTTGAAACAGTGGTTAGATATGAAAAATTCTTTGCTGTTGAACCTCAGCACATTCCAACTGTACTAGTAAGTTTCATCTCATTTACATTTTTAACTAGGTAAGACTAGATAAGTTCTTTAGACTTAGGAAATTTTCCTATTCTCTGAAGGTTCCTAAGGAAGCTGGGTTTCTTAACTTATTGGATGATCAGATTTCCTCTCTGCCTTGTTTAGGCATTCTAAGACTGAGATGCTTTGTTTGATTGCAGATGGCATTTTTAGATCACCGTGGTCTTCGTCACACAAGTCCCAAAGTACGAAGTCGAACAGCTTACCTCTTTTCCAGATTTGTCAAGTCTCTTAAGTGAGTAAATAAATGTATCCAAATGGCACTCAATTTACTGTACACAACACTTCTGTATGTCACAGTTGTCACTGAAACAGGCTGGGCTTCAGGTGGACTGCAGTGAAGTAAAATGTCAAAACAGTGCTGTAGCAGGGTTGTTCTGTTTTGTAATAGTAAGGTAGTAAGGAAATATTTGTCACAGAGCAAAGAAGTGGAATACACATGCCTAGTTTATTTTGATCAGACGTTGAAGTTGGTCAACAATATAAATGCCTGTTCTGCTTTTTCTCAGTGAGCAGAGCTGAGTGTCAGTGGATCTGGAGACTTTCAAGAGTAACTCCTCCCTTTCCCTAACTAAATCTTGGAATAGTTTTAGAATCTATACTAATGAAGGTTACTCAGTGTTTGAGTCCTTTGAACAATCCTGTCCTGTTGGTCTTATTTCACAGGCATGTATTTAATTTAGAGGCAGAAGAAGCTCAGAGATGGCTCAGATTTCAGCATGCTTTTATTTTTCAACTGTTAATCAAACACTTAAATTATGCATGTTTTTTAAAAAATGAGGGAAAGAGAGAAATGGATATTTCCCACTATGCCATGTATTTATTTGGCATACCACTAGCACCATACCCATAAGCCTGATTTTTCTGCAGCAGTGCTTTGATATTTAAAGGGGATTCCTATATGGAGAAGGTAGTTTAGCATCTTAACTTCGCAGCTTAAATAAAATATCTTGGAAACTAAAAATGCATGTTCTTCTAAGTAGTGTTATGTACTTGTGTTTTACTTCAGTAAGCAAATGAATCCCTTTATTGAAGATGTTCTGAACAGAATACAAGACTTGATGGAACTTTCTCCTCCAGTGAGTATTTGCAGCAGGTTTTTGTAGTGAATGAGGCTTGCAGTTACTCATCGATGTGCCTGAATACTTGCTGAATTGTAAGCTTAGCATGCAAACATTCAAGCACAAATAATTATCCTGCTTTTTTGGTGTGAGATCACTTGCACACCTTACTTTTGTACCTAATTGTAATAATTTTGCTTATGTGGGTTTCTGGGAGTATAGGGTAGAGATGGGTATATATAGAAGGCTATAAACTCTGATAAAACAGCCTTGATAGGGGACACTTGGTGAATTATGCCTGTTATCTTCCATTTTAGGAAAATGGTTACCAGGCACTGTTAAGCAGTGATGATCAACTTTTCATTTATGAAACAGCTGGAGTGTTAATAGTTAACAGCGAATACTCTGCAGAAAGAAAACAGGTTCTGATGAGGAATTTGTTGACTCCGCTGATGGAGAAGTTCAAAGTATTGTTAGAAAAACTGATGATGGCACAAGATGAGGACAGACAGATGGCACTGGCTGACTGCCTCAATCATGCTGTTGGGTTTGCTAGGTAGGTACAGCACAGTAACACTGTGTGTTTCTGGTTTGAGTAAAAGGGAGGTGTAAAGCATTTACTGGGAGGAGGGCCTGAGTTTTCTACTTTATTGACCTAGAAAATCATCAGTGGTTCTAGAATTTCTTGTGATACTAAGCTGACAAAATAAGTTAAGTCCCCTTGGAAGAGTCTGCTTTGGATGTAAATACAGAGAATATTGAGCAAGTTCATAAGGAATCAGCATCTACTGCTTTGCTCAAAGAATTGTATGGAGCTAATCTAATCATATGTTGATCGTAAATTGTTAGAATTTAATTCTTAAAAACTGCCAAAGTGATGCTACTCCATATCATAATATTTTTGTTTATTACTTGCACTGTCTGGCTCCCATTTCATGAAATGGAGTATTGTAGTTTAGCACCTGGCTTGGAAAGCATTTGTTCTCAGTGTTACTGCTTCTTGGTTGTACTGGAACTTGAGCTTATGTGAAACTTGATGTGTGCTTCTACAGCCGAACCAGCAAGGCTTTCAGCAATAAGCAAACTGTAAAACAGTGTGGATGCTCAGAGGTTTATCTGGACTGCTTACAAACATTTCTGCCAGCTCTCAGTTGTCCATTACAAAAGGAAGTTCTGAGAAGTGGTGTCCGCACTTTCCTTCACCGCATGATTATTTGCCTAGAGGAAGAAGTTCTTCCGTTCATTCCTTCTGCCTCTGAACACATGCTGAAAGATTGTGAAGCAAAAGATCTTCAAGAATTCATTCCTCTTATAAACCAAATAACAGCTAAGTTTAAGGTATGATATTGCATAAGCTTTTCAGGGTCAAAGTGTTGCTGAGAGATCTTCTTTTCTAATTCCAGAAAAACAGGTATTTGTTAGAATGCTCCCTGAGAATTAATAAATAAGTGTATTTTGAAGGCTGCTATTGGGAGGCATTGTCTTTGATCACAGTTGTACATTGCTGGACTCACAGTGATTAAATAAGTGGTTTTTTTCTTTGATTAGTCTTAAAATTTTATATTGTGTTTTATTTTTTGGATTTAATATTTTAAAATACTACTTGCAGCACAGATTTTATTTTTTTATTGATACAATTAACTTCATGTCCTCCACTGGAGTTCTAAGCTTATGTTACAAAATACAAAAGCTCTGAAGTGAATTTTCTCATCTCTTATAATGAGATTTCCAGAAGATACAGAAATATAAAATGTGTACTAGAGGAAATACAGATTTACATCGGGGATAACAGTAGATAGTTAGGGTAGATAGTTAAAAATAGTCCATGAAAGATGAGGAAGGTAAAAGAAGTCACAGGAGCAAGATGGGACAAATACCATGTGTAATGTTTAAGTTTGTATGATCCAGTACTATTCTTATTATAACATGGTAAAATAAAGATCCTAGCTTCTATAGTCTCACCTTGAATACTTTAAAGGCATAGTAAAGAGAAGATAAAAGATAAAATCTTGCTTAAGCCTTAAGAAATTAACATATGAGTTGCCTCTTCGTGAAATTCTAGGGCGTGACTGAATAGTACACACCTTCAGTTTTTCAGTTCATAATTAATTTAGTGCCCTTACATATATTTCTCACTAAAAGCATTGTAAGTTTATTCTGTAATGTCAGTAGGAAAACTTTCTCTTTAATAATCCTCAAAGAAAAGTTCTGTAAAAGCTGGCCTGTTGTAAGTTTTAATGTCTTAAAGATTGTATTTCAGGAAATTTGAAATTGTCTGTCTGAACAGAAAAATGAAAAACCTTTTCCTACTCAAAATCAGGCTAGACAGGAGTAGTTTTTTTGTGCAAAAGGCTTAAATAGGTGATGTGTGAGTCAAAGTGTAGTAATGTTCATGGTGCCCCAACGCAGCTTGCTTTGTTGTAAGTGTCTATATGAAATTACTAACATTAAAACTGAATCCAAGCTGAGAATTGTAATGAGCCTTCAAGTTTTAACTTCTAAATCTTCAATTTCTATTTTTGAGCTGACACCCTCTTCTGATCTTCACAGACACAGGTTTCACCTTTCCTGCAACAGATGTTTATGCCACTACTTCATGCTATTTTTGAGGTGTTGCTCCTTCCTGCAGAAGAAAATGACCAGTCTGCTGCTTTAGAAAAACAAATGTTACGGAGGAGTTACTTTGCTTTTCTGCAGACAGTAACTGGCAGTGGAATGAGTGAAGTCATAGCTAATCAAGGTAAGGAATTCAGTTTCTCAAAGGATAGTACCATAGTTATTCTCACCTGTGTTTTATCTATGTAAGTTATTAGCCTAGTTCCTGGCAAGTACTATTAACTATCTTACAGTAGAATGGATTAATGAAAATTCCACTTGCCTGATTCAAATTACCTTTTGTACAGGAATTTGGGGTTGTGAAATCCAGCTATAATAGGCATATTCTTCCTATTGATCTTTTCAGCTTAATGTGATCCCTGTGTCTCTTTAGGACACAGTGTATCCATCTTCATGTATCATTGTATTTGTCTGGTGAATTGGAGATTGTACAATATATACCAATGTATAGCAGTGTTCAGACTGCTGGGCAAGACCACTTACAGCTGCCACTATTCATTGTGTCTGTTTTCGGAAGGACACATCAGTAAATCCTGTAAACTTCTATTACTGTTGCCTGGTCTTGTTATCTATGGTGGAAGGCATCATGTGACTTTGTATATATGTAGTTACCGGGTTTTCCTCACCTTTACTGGCCAGATGCAAATTAGTTCTTTTCACAGTGGGAATTTGAGGTCACATATCTCGTTGCTTGATACTTTACATGATTCTTTCTATTTGAATTCCATCAAAATGGTTAGGCACTTCAGAAAGCTTGAAGTGACTCATCTGGTAAGCAGAGCTCAGAATTCCTTTCTCCAGTCCTAAAATGGTGGTAATACTGCTGGGAAAGGAAAAGGTAAAATTAAGTAGTGAGACCTTTCTTGAAAGACGGACTTGGTAGTTGCAATGGGCCAAGAAATTTTTTAAATAATCAAGCAAATAAGCATAGATGCAGCACAGAAATTTTGAATGAGAAAAATGTCTTGTCCTATGTTGCAAGATAAGCTAACTACTTCAGTGCTGCTGAGTTTTAATTAATTCTTCCCAGTTTTGGTAGAGAGGAGAAAATTTGTATTTGTAAACAGGTTAAAGTACTGCCCTCACCTTTGTGTGTGTTAAAGGCCAGAAGAGCAATTTAAATCTCCAAACTTAATAAAAAAAATTATAACCTAAATAAGAGTTGTCTTGCATCGTAGGGGAAACTTCCCAAAAATATTTGAGATTTGTGCAAAAAAGAGCTATTTTGAAGTTGAAGCATGTCTTCCAGGTCAGTATTTATATAAAATAGTGTAAGAGTACCAAAACATTTTAGGCTGCAATTTGAAGTGACAAGCTCATTTTAATGTGTTTAAGGTGCAGAGAATGTGGAACGCGTGTTGTTCACTGTCATTCAAGGAGCAGTGGATTACCCAGATCCTATTGCACAGAAGACTTGTTTTATTATTCTTTCTAAGTTGGTGGAGCTTTGGGGTAAGAATGTCTTTCCAGAATTCCTTTCCATCTGCTACTACCCATGAAGCAATACTAGAACTTCAAATCTTATTTTTCTTTTTAGGAGGTAAAGATGGACCAGTAGGTTTTGCAGACTTTGTCTACAAGCACATTGTTCCTGCGTGTTTCTTAGCACCTTTGAAGCAAACGTTTGACTTAGCAGATGCCCAGACAGTACTGGTGGGTATTATGGATGGTTCTTTTGCATTCATTCTTGTGGGACAGATTCAAACTAACAAACCTACAATAGCCATGTGGTATTAAAGATTGTCATCTCAGAAATAAAATCCCTTAGGTTTTGTGGGATTTTTTTAAATTTAGGTATCTGTATGATTAATTACTGAATATTGTGGTAGTGTAATCTGTAGTTTACCTAGGCTCAAAATCAATTGGAGATCTAAGTATTTAACATTGACCTGCATTACTTATTAACTAATGCTCAGTGAAAGCGAATACAATGAGTTGGCTGTTCTCTAGTTCATTTTGGATTCAGCTGTGCAGAAATTTTTCTGATTAGAGTGGAACAAAACCTGGAAGGGTCAAGACTTGGCATTGTGCGAGGGGAAAATGAAGGGATAATGGCATGAACTAGCCCTTGTTTTGGGCCTCATTAGGTTCTTTAGTTTTGAATAGTGAACCAATAGACCAATGCAACAGTCTAATGTGCTATATTACATTTCAGGCTTTATCAGAATGTGCAGTGACGTTAAAAACAATTCATCTCAAAAGGGTAAGCTTCATCATACTTCACAGGGAATAACTGTCACAGGTTTCTTTCTAATGGTTTTACCAATTTCTAAAAGTTAGATACTTACTAGGATGAACTCCTACTGTACTGTTATATAAAATAACAGGATAATCATAATGCTGTGCATGGATACATGATCCAGTAGTTCTACCTCTTGATAAATAAATGCAAGATACTGACTCTTCATTAAGGAGAAAAATCTGCTCACTTTGTTACTGTTCTAGTTCCAGGGTAACTGATATGGATTAGTAAAGTTGATTCACTTTCCCTTGGTAGATCTATTGGGTTATGTTTGTATTCTGCCAGCTTGTGCAGTAATCACTCCTGTGCTGAAAGTTACCTGATAAATATAGGTAAAGAAAACAAAAACTGAAGTGTTAATCAAAATGTTTGCTTTGCTCAAAGGTTTGGACATTCCATTTTATTATTGCTTAGTTCACTGCAGATTACATAGTCAATGTTAGAGAGGAGAAATACTGTGTTCATCTGCAATTGGCTACTGAATTTTGCAATGGGAGTAGTATGGTAAAGCAGTAGGCAGATACAATGCCCAATTTTTTTATTTCTTCCAAATGTCAGATAGTGAAATTAGAGCTGCCTCTATAATTAACTCTTACAGTTGACATATAACAAACGGTTTGGCTCCATTGTAATTCTTATTTCAGTGCAATTTTTAGTGCATTTTTCTTCTGTAACAAAAGATACCAAATTGCAGTAGAACCTGTAATGCCACGATTGAAAAATCTTTTTCCTTGCTAACAGCTGAGAATAACATAAACATTTGAAAAGTATTACTTCTCTGTAAAATGGTGATGTAGACCACCATACAGTATAGAGCTATGATTTTCCATTTGTAAAAAAATATGCATGAAGAAAATGTGTACTGCTTTTCTTTAGGGTCCTGAGTGTATTCAGTATCTTCAGCAAGAGTATTTGCCTTCCTTGCAAGTAGCTCCTGAGATAATCCAGGTAGGAGTTCCTAAAAGAATATTTGGAAAACTCTAACAATCATAAATGTTAAATAGGGAGAAATGGATATTTACAAAGTTAACCTCCTTTCATCCCACAGTAAAATTTACTCAGTTATTGCATATGAGAATAGGATTAATTTATCTTAAGGAGTAAAGATACTGCAAGGGTACCTTGCAAAAAAAAAAAAAAAGTCCAGTGCATGTAACTGTCTAAGCAATCTTCCTACTTTAGTTCAAATTTTAACTTGAAGATATCCTTGTAGATAGTCCTGTCTCCTCAGCTAAAAGTGAAACAGATATCCTGTATTTGAAAAAAAACCGAACCAAACAAATAGTTTTTCACCCTAGAATGCACTTGGACTATCATAGCCTTTTACAAGTTTTTATCCATGACATGCTTTTCTTCAGTTGTACATTAGGGAAAATACAAACTAATATCCATGGCTTTACATATGAATGTATCTCAGGTTGTTTTGTTGCTCCGTTTAGTTACTTCTTATTTCTTTGTTCTTTCATACAGGAATTCTGTCAAGCACTTCAGCAGCCTGATGCTAAAGTTTTTAAAAATTACTTAAAGGTATAAAGATTTTTTTCTTTCAATAGCTTTTAGTTCCATTTGAACTTTACCATACAATTCAGTCATAATAGTGACTTGAAGTAAAGTCAAAATACTGAATTATTTAGTAGTTTTTAGCTTTTGGGAATCTCCAAGTAGTAAAGCAGTTAATTGGAAAGACAGCAAACAACAACGAACCTACATGTATAAAATTGTCACTCATTCTTAGCACCTTGCCATCTCAGTAGTTTGATATTCTTATGGCTTTTGTTTAATAGCTTAAAAAGCAAAACTGTGGTGCTATAACTGTAGAAAATGTCAGAATGCATCATTTTTGAGGGTGTGAGCGTAACCAAACAGCACAAGTCTCATCCTTAAACTTAATGTGTTAACCAGTATGTTAAACACAAAAATGAGCTCTGTCAAACTAATTCTCTTATACCTCAAGCATTCCATGTCTTGTATTTCCTTTGTTTTAATTTTTTAAAACTAATTTTTCACAGGTATTTTTCCAGCGAGCCAAGCCCTAAGGAAAGTACTGGAATCTCATGTACCTGTTTCCATAATGCAGAACTCTGGTTGTTAATTTATAAAAATGCTAACTCTTGTGCCATTCAAACTGGTTTTGTTTTAAAGAAATGTTGCTTTGTGCTCACATCAGTATGTACTTTAACCTTCCGCAAAAAAGAACCGCAAATTCCCCACCTGTGTCTCAGACATGAAGGTATGTGACAACATGAAAAATTATCTGTATACACAAAATTTTATTATGTATAGGATGATTTAAGCTTACACTGTAACACATACAGCAATGAAATTACACTTATTTTTTAAATTAAATGAATGAAATGTAAAAATACCTTCAGACCATAGCAATGGTTATTAAAATGTGTACATTTTTGATACGGAGTAAAATGTTTTAATAAGACATAAAATTCACTTGTTCATGTATGGTGACATGAAAATAAAACAATCAAAGTCCTTCTTGTAGATAGTCATTTTATTGAAGTTGTCTTAATGATAAAATATATATATACCTCCTATAAAACAGATTGGTGTAATAAATGATTTCACTTAAAAGTAGCATCTGGTTCTATCTTTTTTTTATAAAAACAATAAAACTTTATCCAGTGAAATGTGTAAGTCTCTCTGAATTATTTTAGTTGAATCTTTAGAAGCTACAGCATTCTTGAACTTTCTGGCTCTTACATTTGAGTAGAACCTGGCAATTTTTCTGGTGCTTAGATAATAAATTGTATTGCTGCCTTGCAGGTGGAAGATGCTGGCTGAAAGAAAGAATTGCATTCACTGCAATATTTCAGTCGCATCAATGGTCTATACAGTGATTTCTAGTAGAATGCTGCTACTTTTATTTTTTTAAATTCTGTAACATGATAGATTTTTATAACTATTTCATAGGGGCAGGGGAAAGTTCAAGTCTTGGTGTGCATAGGATTTAGAATACTTTCCTCATGAACTAAGGTCCATAGTAAAAAGCTGACTTACCTCTAGCATAATCAGATGAGCATTTTTCCTAGACTCCATGGTGCTGTGTTCTTCATTCACTTTATTGGAAAACAAATGGGAAGGTGGGTCAGAAGCAGCATCCAGGATCAGAGTGTGGTGATGTTTTGAGCATACTGCCACTTTCATTTTTCACTGAGGGAAGAAAGTACCTTTACTACCTTCAATAGGACAGTATTACTTCTGTAAGATTTTGTTCCTGATTTATATGTGTTTAATCAAAAGTTGCTTGTTATTTGATTTGTTGTATCACCGAAGGAGTGCTTGTGGTGTTTCTCATATTTCCTAGTTTCACAGTCCTGTTTCCCTCCCTCTGCTGCCATACCAATGCTCCATTTCGTTTTCCCCCATAGTACTAGAAGCCTTCCCTCTCTGACCTGGTGCTTTCCAGGTCTTGCCATTCTCCTGCACCTCCCCAGCACGAAGGCTTGCACCCCTGACACTGCAGCTATGGCTGAGCATTTGCTGTCAGTCTCCTGTGTCTGGCGTGGCCTCCTTCCCCCGCAGTTATGGAAGCTTTACCACACTGAAGGGAAGAGCTTTCACTAGGCAGATTATGCAGTGAACAATAAAGCTTCCCTCTTTAGCAAAGCGTTTTGGGTTTGAGCCACTCTTAGTATTTATATGTGATTTAGGGTTTTGCCTTCTCAAGTAAGGGCAGTACTGCTAAGAGGATGATTTAGCTATTACCAAATTAGACCCTAATGAGGAAAGTCTTTAAAGTGGCCACTGCCAAAAGAGACTCTTTTCCTTCCTCAATGCCACCATCCTTCACCCCTCCCACAGGTGCCTTTGTGCCAAATCTGGAGCTCATCTATGCCCATAATCAGCTACCCAGGAAGCTGAAGCAGCACAAACACTTCCCCCTCACAGTGTGTTGCCCGCTCTGGTGGTGGCAGGTGAGAATAGATATAAAGCAGAGTGCGCCAAGTGTAGGAGCGAGCTGCGTGTGGCACCCATTAGCCTGCCTCTATTATAAACTTGTACCTGCCCTCCCATCCATAACTGAATGAGTATCTTGTAGGATGACTAGTCAGGATCTTCAGAGAACATAGGTTGGTTCAGCATGAAGAATTAAAAAAAGGACTGTTTACTTTTGTATGCTTTGGCTGTTCAATCAGCATAATGTCCTGTCGAGGCTTAGGCGATGTGAGCTGTAAAGCAGCACTTGTGGGGTAGTTTCTGTATCTTTAGCTTAACATGTAATTACTGATTCTGGCTACTAGAAGATAGTGATGCAGACAGCAGGTCTGCAGCTGCTGTATCACCATTGGGTTTGTGGTGGCTATGCAGTGCCTAGAAGCTCAGTGCTGAACTGCTTTCAGCAGCAGCTGGCCAGTGGGCCTATTAGGCTGTAGTGTCACTCTGTAGCCATATTGGCACTGGACTTGGTGAAATTTCAGTAAGTTAAGCCAGCCAATTAAGTACTCTAGGACTGCTGTGAAGGATGAGCACAAGTGAAACAATGGGACATGGTGGAAGTGGTGACAAGAATAAGTGACAGACGTTGGATAGGGCAGCCAGAAATCGGAAGGGAAATATCTCCCTGTGAAACGTGGTGGCAAAAGGTGGCACATAAGAAAAATTGAAACATGCTAGAAAATACATTTCTGTCAAGGTCAAGATTCATGCAGTCCCTGGTAATAGCAAAAGTGGCAAGTCAGAGGAAGTGATGGTTTGGTGAGAAATGTTTTCTTACTCTAGTGGGTCTTTCTGTTCTCCGCTGGATGCTCACGTTCATTGTGACAGATGCATGGGCAGTTGTATTTATCTGTAATTTGTCTTGGGACAGGAATGTGAGGTTCCGTAAGGCTTAAAGAAGGTGAAACGGAGAGAAACTACACGGGGCGGGAAAACGTTTCTCCCGGGTATCCCCTGAGGGCACCGTGGGCAAGTGGGAGTCCCACAGCTCTGGCTCGGGGCGGGGGCAGAGGCAGCTCTGTCTCGGGGAGCCGAGGAAGCGAAACCTCCGCCGCACCAATTACGCAGCAAAAAAATCAGCACAGCACCCTCCCCAGAACCGCTCCGAGCCCGTTGGGAACATCGCGCCAGCGAAAACACCCGGACTGACCGCTTTTATACAACATCTGACTCCCACTTCCCCACGTTTCCCAGATATTTCCCCGTCTCGCGGCCCACCGCCTCGGGGGCGGGCGCCGCTGCCTCGGCCCCAACGCGCGGGGCCGCCCCGGGCGGGAAGGGC